>VYZV01021794.1:0-11529 GCA_013401275.1 Pandion haliaetus | reverse complement strand
TTGAGGTCAGAGGGCAAAAGGGGCTTGAGTTAATCAGGTTCTTGGGATTTTGATCTTATATGTGTATTTTGCTTTTGGGTCAGAATTAAAACACGAATCATGGATTTTGAATTAGATCCATCAATCTGTACATACTCTAAACTGAGTTTGAAGTCTCTGTACTGATACCTGAGGAGTTTTGATTTTTTTTTTTCTAGTGGCATAAATGCTCTAGCTTTGACCTACATACTACACCCATACCAATTCTCTCTCGTTTTCTCTATAATTCTTTTAAAATAATCTCAGGTGGATATAGGAGCAGGACATTTAAAAGAGTTTATATACGATTATTACTTCTCTAATTAAAATAATTTACACGTGTATAGTTATTAATATGATTAAAGGAAAAATCCAAAAATATCCTTTTAATCACTAAAGTGTGACTCCATAGACCTTTTCTGCATTATAATAATTGAATGAGATCTATAGAGCTCAGAAATGAGTCACATTCCTTTTAGAAAAAGAGGCATTTTAGTTTTGGTAAAAAGGCAAATAATCTAAACGAGGAATTTTGTTCCCAGTATATGTCAGTATGAATAGATTAAAAGACAATAAGTATAAGAAATCAGTATTATTGGCAGCTATATCCTCTTTATTGTGCTGTAGAAATACAGATGGAAGATACAGCTGTGTACCAGAGCAGCGTTGCACCTGCCCCACTGATCTGTCATATACTTGTTGCATGTTGCTGCTATGCTTAGCTGCTTTATTTTATTAAAAAAATTACAGAAAACATTTGACTGAAGGTGACAAAATAACCAAATAAAGGGTTCCTGTTTATTTCGTCATATTCATGTGTCACATAATTTGTCAATGGCCATTTTTTTCTTCGAAATTCATTTCTTTTTGACCAGGCTTACATTTAATATATTTTGAAGTAGTTTACAAACTTCAAACTAAATTATTTTTTAAAAAAATGCCAGCATACTTTTAAAAACTACATTGCAGTCATAGATTCTTAGTCAGTAAAGAACATGTATAAAAAAAATAGTATTTTCTGTACTCACTGCAGTTCCAATATACTTTGAATTTTGATGAGAATTGGTGTTCTCAAGGAACGCTGCTGGAATGTTTAATACTTCATGAATGAATGGTTGCAAATTCAGAATTCAGCCCAGTCAGGTTTATACTGTCTTTTAAACGGTATCTAAGTCTACCCAAGTCAATGTTTCTCATATCTAATGTCATACCTGCATGATTATCAGTCTGCTCAGTCCCTAATACCCCTCAAGAGAGCAGAGCCAATCCCATTATGTCCAACCATTTAGGGTCCAAACTTCAACAAAACTTCAGTTCTACGCTTTCGTGTGATTGGAGGTTTAAGCTAAAATAGCAACGTGGTTTGCAAGTACTTATTACTTAATTGGGTCTGTGGATTAGATATCTAGAGGACAAAAAATGAAATATGCACCACAAAGATGGATAAAGCAGTTTGTCCTGATAGGTGTTGCCTTTTAAGTATTTATGAATTAATGGCATCATAGCTAATCCCTGAAATGGCTTGGACAATTGGTTGTGAGACTAGGCTATATGACATTAACAGGGAAAATAGTTCCATGGACATTTAATACATGTCTTGCAATACCTATTCCTTCAGTAATACAAATATTATTATAATCTTGGCAACTCTTATTAAAGATAATTCTTGATTTGAGAGATTTACTGTAGGTAAATTCTCTTCCTGGTAATTGTTCCGTATATCCTGTATGAGTTTAAATGTCATGCTTCTCAACTCAGAGAGTGGCTATTGGTATACTCAATTTAAAACCTTCAGAACCTTTGGATTTTAAGAAAAGTCTTTCTAAATGTTGTATTTTATACCTTAAAAGACACTGTCAGAAGCAGTACAATCTTTTCTCTTGAAATCTAAGGTTAACGCAGAGACCTGCAAGCTTAATGCAGGTTAAAAAATGCACTAAAGCTGATTAGGTGCTGAATACGATACTGAAATAAGTACTGTGCAAACATGATTAATTGCAGATCTGTTGGTATGGGAACTTCAAATGTATGACTTAAAATTAATTTATTCTTGGGAATCCTAAAATACATGAAGACATATGATATTATTCAAAATTAACTATACTCTTCCACAGTTTCCCAGTTTTAGGACTTTTTAATGAGTTAAACTTAGACCTTTCCCTGAAGCTGCTGATTGAAAATAGTACAAAAATTACAAGTGCATCTGAATTATGCTTTCACAGCATAATTTTAGTCACAGTAAAATTTCTTTTCAAAATATTGTGTAGTTTTGTGTTACAGTAGCACACGTCTCAAAGATTTGAAGAGCTTTGTTCAAGGTAACGGTAGACATGCAATAATAGTAAATTTCCGCTTAAAACATGTTAAAACGTTTTATAAAGTGAGAAGATTTTAAAATATTTTTTATTTGAATATGTAGAATTGTATTGAAGTATGAATTATCTGCTCATGAGTTTAATGAAAGCCAGAAGAACTATTTGTAATTTGGTATAGATATTTCTTAGAAGAAATAAAAATATATTTCACAGAAGCTAAAAAGTCACTTGAATATTTCACAGGCACACATGTAAAAACATGTGAAGATAGTGTTTTAGTCTTAAAATTGATCTACATTAAAAGAAAATGTATGATATGGTTAAATGAGACCACAATTAAGAGAAAGGTTTTGTTCTATGTTGAACAAAACGCTTTGATGTTGCTACATCAATCCAAAACGCCTTTTTCCTGGTCCAGTTAGCACGTTTACTTAAATGAATATTATTTAACTCTTATCTGCATATGTAATTTAGCATTTACAGCTTAAATGCTCTCTAAAAAAAAAAATACATGAAGGAATTGCATGTTCACATTTTACGTATTCTATGTATTCAGTGGAATGTGTAATAATTTATGTAAATATAGCTGTACCCATTCCTTTAAGTAGTTGTAAGATACGCTATCTTTTCTCTGTTATCCAATAAAGCCAAAGGTATATAGTGGATGATATAATAATGATTTAAAAGCTACAGAAATTGAGTTTTAGTCTACTGTTATGATGGAATATAACAACAGAATTCACCTACACGAATTTTCATTTGCGTAACTGAATTGTGATACTTGTAGAATTAAGGCTGAAGCCAGCATTGCTGTTGCATGTAGATATCATTGTATCCATAGTTTTTTTACACTTTGCATAAAGCTTTCTGTTTTGTGGTTACTCATTGGTTCTGGAATATTATTCAAAAATGAAATGTAAATATTTGTAATTCCCGAAAGGTAATATAGTTCTTTCCTACTAGCCTGGCCTTTGCTCTGCCATTGCCTGCTGTAAAAGATGAACAGTCTTCTATTAATCTTTTAGTATTTTTTACTAGCTGTCTGGACACTTAGAAACTCTAATTCTCTTCTTATTGCTAGCACACACTCAATGAAATTAGGAGTATTTGTAGCAGAGTATTGCCAGTTGAAAGTGTTTCTATAAACCTGGCATTGGGTTTCAACAACTCCAGTTAGTTATAGTTACGCAACTTTTAACTATGCTGAATTTAGCCTTCTTAGTACAAAATAAAAATTAAGTCCCAGTAGTGAGTGGGAAGCAGAGACAGTGTATCACTATTTTTGTTTCACACTAACACTTACAATACTATTTACCAAAGCTGGCACTTTCATTTGAACATGTAAATAAAATAAATCAGGAAAGCAAGCTATAAGTATCATTGCAGCTGCTAGAAAAATTTTGCAGAATCACGTGGCATTCATTTTCAGACCAGTGGGTTTTATTGGTATTTCCACATAGCAAAGTCAATTAAAATTCTTTTCTTTACAGATCTGATGCCATACCCATTTTTAACACTTGATGAAGAAGAAATTGGATCCATGGATAAGGTCAGCTCTGTGGTTAGCAGCATTTTAACGTATGAAAGCCTTTATGTGTGTACATCCAGAAATATCTAGGCTGGTAAGTGCAAAAAGAGATGTTTTCCTCAGGGCGCTATCCATTCAAGTAATCATGACTGCAATTTAGTGAACAAAGAAATACACTCTCCCTGATGCCTAATTAGTGTAGTGTCACACAGCTCAATGCTTAAACAGAAAGTAAACATTTAGCATAAGCAAATAAAAAAAACTTTATTTAACATTTTTTCAGTTAGGCAGATAACTCTGCAGGGAAGGATATCATCACAAGATCATTATCCTGTCTTCTCCAAATTTTAACATTCTGTTTGTTGCAACACATTTTAAATTTTACCCTTTTTTTTATGTAACAAAGGTCTCTCAATTTACAGAGAATTTCCACAGGTCAGCATACTTTAAGAGCAAAGTTCTTTTTTATTTTCTTTTCCAGCAGGAGAATTTATGTAAGATGATGTAAGCAGGGCATACCAATTTGCCTGCTTTAAAATGATCATATTAATTGATTGTTACAGAGCTTTTAATAGTATAATTAATTTCATAACTACATTATTATTAAAAAAATTAAGAAATCTGTGAGGGTTACTCCATGACCCCAACAGTGGAGTACTGTTAGTGCTGTGTCTTACGATGACATTTGAAATCATTGAAGAAGATGCATTGCCCTGAGCTGTCGGACGGAGGCAGAGTTAGTGGTATTGTCTGGCAATGAAGTTAACATGATTACTGTTCACTGACAGCTCAGGTGGAAAGGATCACATCACTTCCAACACCTGGTAGAAGCTGGAGGCCTGGGAACTAGCCAGGTTTCTCAGCAGGTTCCTCTTCTGAATTTTGGTACTGATGTCAGAGCGTATGAGGAGGGGGAAAATTCTGTCATAGAGACAACCGTATTGGAGAGATCTTTTTCTGCGTTTGGTCAAAGCACTGATTCATGAGAGAGACTGTCTGAACAACGGAAGGCTTTTACAGAGTAATTACTTTCAACAGTTATTGTAAAGATAGACTTTTTAAGAAGCAGACTGATGCTTGTGTTCAAGGGCAGTAAGGAAAAAGGAAGGAAAAAAAAAAAAAGTATTAGGAGAATAAGAGTCTCTGCAGTGATTTTCCTGAAAGGAAGATTTGCGAATGCACAGAAAAGCAATAGTAAAGAAAGGAAAGGTATTGACAGGAAGGAAATGAAAATGAATTAAAAGTGTCAATATTTCCCTTGAGTAATTAAATAAGAGTATTTTTGTCCCTCATCCATTTTGGGGGGCGGAGAGGTTGTGATTCACTGCAGTGCCATAAATTATAGAAAGGCAAGTTAGTTTCCAGTTTCATGGCTTCAGTAACAAACCGAGCTTGGGGCATGGGCTAACCCATGCCAGTCAGCTGCACAGCCTGCCTTCTGCAAGCTGTCAACCAGATCCTGAGAAAGATCCAGAAAAAATAGCAATTTTGTTTATGTTTATATTTTAATCTAGGTCTTGTTCAGTATCCAGTTTATACTACTACTCCATGAACATCTAATGTTGAAAAATGTAGTATTGGGGCCAGAATGAATGACGTATGAGGAAGCAGAAACTCATTAATGCCATTAAAAGCCAAATCTTTTGGCTCTCTGTAGTAGATATGTAAAAAAAAGGTATCTTTCCACATAGCAGTTAAATACTTTAATTCAAATTGGAATGAGGTGATGAGCGTATGGGTCACATCCTGCCCACAATTTGTACTTGTTCAGTTCTCAGCAGATTCAAGAGGAGCTTATTTTGTTTACCCATGGGTGGAACAGAGGCACTGGGATTAGAAATATTCACAAGCTGGTTTACAGATGTGCTTGTGTATTCCATATAGACTGTAAGAAAACAATTTAAAAGAAAGATTGTTTCTGTTACACTGATACAGATGAGGTTTATCTTTGTAATCCCAAAACAAGATTACTTGCATGCCAGCAAATGGCTTTTTTCTGGTTTTTTTTTCTGTAAAATATGAAAAACATTAACATCAGTCACTTCAGTTCCTGGAAAATCTTTTCAGGTCTGAAATTCTGTTGTGTAAATTAATAGCACAGTTCGCTAGAGAAAAATATTTAAAATGTATTTTAACATCATATACAAGTAGACAACTTGTAAGGTATCATATTTTTTTCTAGCAAATATGTGTCAAATTAGCTGAACAGGTTTTAACAAGCGTGTCCTCATTCCTTCAGGAACTACGAATATAGTTGCTAGATTCTCAAAGCAAATTAGGCACCCAGCTTCCCTTAAAAACAGAAATAGGTAGTAAAAGTTATTCTGCTCTACAAGATTTGAATGAACTTGAAAATGTCATCTGGTTCTTAAAGAAACAGAAAACATTTTAGTTGCTGCATAGTATGTGCTTATCCACCTACTTTGTCTTGTGAGTTTTCTTTCAACAGACATTAATTGTTTCCTGTGGTCTTGAAAGTACACACTTCATCTCTCATGGAAAAAGAACTGTTAATTACATTGCTATGTCAACAGCTTAACCTTTTATTTTAAGGTCAGCATAATTTAAGGTTATGTAAAATATAGTTCAGCTGTATTGAGTTGTTTGTTGAGTCAGTGTTTTAACTGTATGTATGCAAAATGTTGTTTTCCTTCCCTGATCAACATGGGAAAGGTAAATTACTGGAATATAGATGAGCATTTAAAAGATAAAACAAAAAACTACAAAACAGACTACGTGCAGCAGCATTATACAGTGTTTGGTTGATTCTGATACTAGGTACCCGCAAACAGGGGAGAAGAGGAAGAGAAGAGAATAGTGCTTTGGACAAGTTTGCTGTGTGCCATAAACTCTGCTAACTGTGAAGACAAAAACACTACACTGTATGATTTGTAGAAGGATATGTAGAGAAATTTCTAACAGTGTTAAGGATTCACGAAATGCTTAGGAAGGCAAAGGTAACATCTGCCTCCTTGACTACCTGAGGTGATGCATTTACACTGAGAGTACTATTCTCTGCTAAGAATCAAAGAATAGAGACAGCTTTTTGATCTGTTTGTTCAAATGTGTTAAGTGAAAGACAGAAATACATGCAAAAAGTTTTTCATACTCTTTTTGAAGTATAAACTATACTCAGCAGATAAAATACAGTTGTAGTTTTACTGAAGTTTAAGTTGCTGCTTTACTCAGCACGTGTACACCCACTCCTTTGGTGTGTGATTTCTTGTCTCATATTGGCCCTATAGATGTCAATACCTACCAAATTTCGACTAGGTGACAAAAAGATTTTTAAAAAATATTTAAGACTGACTCATCCAGCCATCCTTGCACATTTTGGGGTCTCTTCCATTATACCGGTTCCTATTAAAAACATGGATAAAGAATTTGGACACAAAAATTACAGCATTGTCAGCTTACACCATGTACAGGTTAAAGTAATAATATTTCTCTTTTTCTTACCTCATATTTCTTGAGAAACTATCAACTCACAGGACTGCACATTTCAAAATAATTGGCCAATATGACTTGAGAATTCTGATCAGAGCAGAAGGATCATTACCAGATGTGATGAGCTTTATCTTCTGTCTGAATAAAACAAAGATTACAGAGTACTTGTAAGGACAAAGGAAAAGTAGTAGCTTCCTCATGCCTATGGATATTTTTTGAAGGAAGAACAAAAAAGATAGGATGCTGACTTTAAAATTAGCTAAGCTTCCTATAGTCTGTATCACTGCAGTTCATATACAATGGTTCCATATTAATTTATTATTGTTAGTCAAGATCAAAATAAATTCTGTTTTTTCTTGCTGTGTAGTTGTACTACCTCCCATAGCTGTATTATCTGCCAGTTTAATGAGGATACTTTTCACCTCTCACCCATGACAATACTACAAAATAGTGAATTGTCATTCCTAGGAAAGACGTATCTGAACTGCATTTTATTTATCCTTTTAGACTGACAGTGATTAATAATCATCCCACATAGGGTAAACTTCATCTAGACAATCTTTTTTGTGTTCACTCATGAGAGTATCGTCTGAGACTGTAAAACACTAAGGTCTTGATGAATTATATAGTCTGGTTTTCTCACCTGTCACTGTACTGCAAAAAAAAAGTTTGATGGGTTTGAAATTATTCATTTTGGAAAAAAACATGTTGGCTCTTATTTGTTTTATTGGTATCATCTAGTTGTCTTACAAATGGATCCTGTGCCTATTCCAGAAGCTGAACTCAAGCAAGTAGGTCTATATTTAGACCTTAGATTTTGTGTTTTAAAAATTTGTTTCCCCTTTTATCTACCTTCTCTAAACTCTTTAAGTGCTCTAAGGAGCATTTCATCAGGCTATATTTATATTCATCACACATAAACCGTATGCTAGAGCAAAACTGAATACAGAGGAAAATAATAAATTAACTGTTGGGTTCAAACACTTTACAAAATCTGACTGTGAAAAAAGGGCCACACTAAACCTGATGGTTTCCTTTTTACCAAAAGAAAATTATCCTCCTATTAGAAACAAATCATTGTAATTGGATAGTCAGATTGGAAAGCTGCTTATTTTTTTCTAATAAAATACTTACGAATCTATAATCGTTTTTTACATTTCTTCTGTTCTCCCTATATGCTCATAAAGTGTACAAATCATTAGCTCAAATATATTTTATTCAGTATAGGAATAATTTGCTTTATGGCTTATTTTAGGAATAATGTTTTGGGAAGAAAATTACCTTAAAAGTGATACTCTTATTTCTTTCATCTCCCATGAAATTGATATCCTAGAATAACATTTGTCAGATGTGAGGTATATCCACATTTTAGATATTGGTAACAAAATTAAGACCTGGTTGTTCTAATATAAGTTATCAAAAACAAAACTATCCAATCTAATTCCATGAGCATGGACGATAGTTCCTGCCTTCCAATAACACATGGGGTTTTTTAATAGAAAAATTAATGTTTCATTGGATTTATACACATGAAGATGAAATAAACGTGGTTTAAAATGTGTGTAATTACACTGAATGAACAAGTTAGAAGAAATTAATCTGTCACTCACTTTAATCTTTAAAATAAACATGCAATCTAATAGTGTTTTATAAAATTACATTTGTCTTTTAAACTACTACATCAGAATATGTATCAGATAAGCATGAGGATAAAACTGTACTGCTTCTTAATAACTAAATTACATAATTTGAAAAGAAATCAGGCAATTTTGACTACATTATTTTCTAAAGACTTTTTTTAATACATTACTAGGAAAGACAGGTGTTATGGGTTTCTGTGGCGTGGGGTTTTTTGGGGGTTTTGGGGTTGGTTGGTTTTTTTTTTTTTTTGTATCGGGGGAGGGGGCCGCAGAGGTGGCTCCTGTGAGAAGCTGCTGGAAGCTCCCCCGGCTCCATGTCGGACCCTCCTGAGGGGGAACCTGCAGGGAGTGGGGCAATTGGAATGTGAGAGGAACCCCTCTGCAGATACTGGAGTCAGTGAAGGAGGAGGGGGATGAGGGGCGCCTGAGGAGGCTGATGGCCCTGCAGCCCGTGGTGAGAAGGCAGGCTGTCCCCCTGCAGCCCAGGGAGGTGAACGGTGGAGCGGAGGCTCCCGAAGGTGGCCGTAACCCCATGGTAAAAACCGCGCTGGAGCAGTGTGTGACTGGAGAGCAGCCCGCGGAAAGGACCCGTGCCAGGGTAGTTTGTGAGGAACTGCAGCCCACGGAAAGGACCCGCGCCAGGGAAGTTTGTGAGGAACTGCAGCCCACGGAAAGGACTGACATTGGAGAAGTTGGTGAAGGACTGTCTCCCGTTGGAGGGACCCTACGGTGGAGCAGGGGACGAGTGAGGAGTGCTCCTCCTGAGGAGGAAGGAGCGGCAGAGACAAGGTGTGGTGAGCTGACCTCAACCCCCATCCCCTGTTCCCCTGCGCCGCCAGGGGGAGGAGGGAGAGAGAACTGGGAGTGGAGCTGAGCAGGGAATGAGGGAGGGGTGGGGGGAAGGTGTTCTGAGGTTGGGTTTTACTTCCCAATATCCTTGTTTTGATTTGATTGGTAGTAAATTAAATTGATTTTGTTTCTTCCCCAAGTTGAGCCTGTCTTTTGCCCGTGGCCATAAGTGGGGAGTGATCCCTCCCAGTCCTTGTCTTGACCCACAAGCCTGCCTTTGGATTTTCTCCTCATCCCAGCCTGGCCAGGGGCGGGGGTGGGGAGTGAGTGAGCGGCTTCGTGGTGCTTTGTTACCGGCTGGGCTGAAACCGAAACCACGACAAAAGGCTAAAAGAGTAGACATAAAAGAATATATAGAGTAAATGTTGATATTGTAGGCTGGAAGGTATCTGTGGCTTTTTTTAGTAGTACATACAAATGAGCCTGATGGACAGATGGGGAATAAATATCAAATCTACAGTGACTGTATATAATAATATTTTGTTTATCATCCATTTTTTAAATATGCATATCTTACTAGGTTCTACAATTCTGCCTCATAGGCCATTTGCAAATTACAACTAAATGACAAGTTTCCTAATGTTCTCTAACTGGCAGTTTATGTAAATTCCAAAATCTTTTGTATGCTTGTGACCAAGTTGGTTTTGCGACCAGTATCCATGAAGAGAACTGGCTTATTACTTGCTTTTCACCTCTGGTGTTTTCCAGTCATTGTAGCTGTATTAGCTTGAGAAAATGAAGCAGGACATATATTGCATGCTACTGCTTGCTCAGTTATTTTCTATTATTTTGGGGGCGTAAGGAGGTGTTATAGCACAATGTTATAGAGTGATGTTGATTGCAACAGCTTTTTAATTCTATCAGTATTCATAATGAATTTTTAAGATATACCCAATTTTAAGTATATGCATAATTGTCAGGCACTTAAAGTTAAACATATGCTTAAGTACATTCCTGGAGCTGGGCCTAATGACCTAACCTCCCCCAATGAACGTCAATGGTAACATTAGCCATTTGTATATAATACTGTACGATATAGCTTTTAACATCTAACTATTAAATTAATTTTAACCTTGTCCTGCTTATAAAAAGGGACAACTATTACTATGGACGTATTTATTCCACAACTTAAAATGCAGTTTATCACTCTGATGCTGATGTACCTGTTTGGACAACCCCTCTCTAACATTTTTTTAAACATCAAAATATCTTCCAGTAAGTCAGCTAATTTCAGAGTCAGAGTAAGTCAGTTGGTGATGAGACCAGCAGTGGCAATGGTAAGTTCAGCGGCTAAGCGTTAGACTGAGGTGGACAAGGAGGTTTCCCAGGAGGTTCCCAGAGCCGGGAACCCCAAGGAAGAGCAGAGGGACCCATCCAGAGCCGGCAGCTGATGTGGTGTGGGCATTACCAGGGGCAACTGTGGGAGATTTAAACAGCCCTGAGGAACACCTGCGACCAGGAACGCAGCGAACAGAGCGGGCAAACAGGGTGTGGCACGTCAGAAAGGGCGTGACGCGTCAGAAAGGGCGTGGCACGGCAGTTGGTGCATCGGAAAGGGCATGGCGCAGCAGTTGGTGCAGGCAGGGCGTGCAGGGAGGGCGCAGCCCCTCTTCCCAGCTCGAGAAGGCTACTCAAGCAGAGGGCCTCTCAGGAGACCCAGCTAAGGTTGCCACTCAGGGGAAAGGCATTGCCAGGAAAAACGTGGTGACACAGACGGAGCTCCCAAGCAAAC
>VYZV01021792.1:44139-105036 GCA_013401275.1 Pandion haliaetus | reverse complement strand
ATTTTCTCCTCATCCCACCGTGGCCAGGGGAGGGGGTGGGGGGTGAGTGAGAGGCTTTTTGGTGCTTTGTTGCCGGCTGGGCTGAAACCGAAACCTTGACACCTTTCTACATCCAGGATGGAAGGGCTAGATTGAAACCAGTTGAAAACAATGAAAAGACACTCATTACATTCAAGGGGCTCTGGATCAGATCCTCCCTAAAGCCTGTTCTTGCAAACACACAGTCTTTCAGAGCACACGGATCCCAACTACATTAACTCTACTGCTAGTTTTGCCTCTGACAGGCTGAAGCATCCAGTCCTGTGCAGCCATAATATTCTTCAATCAGTGCCATGAATATAGCTGGACTACACAGATCCACAATGGAAAATCTTTGCACAAGTTTTGCTTAAAAGCTAGAAGACTAGCACATATCTTAGTGCTGATAAGACTATTACACAAACAGGCCTATAAGATCTTATGGATCATATAGGAAAGATGGGGACAGACTTTTTAGTAGCAAAATGACAAGGCGTAATGGTTTTAAATTAAAAGAGG
Organism: Pandion haliaetus; assembly: GCA_013401275.1. Classification (NCBI taxonomy): domain Eukaryota; kingdom Metazoa; phylum Chordata; class Aves; order Accipitriformes; family Pandionidae; genus Pandion; species Pandion haliaetus. The sequence continues at coordinate 104,499 of VYZV01021792.1, read as the reverse complement.
GTAGATTCAGTCTAGCTATAAGAAATTTTTTATGATGAGGTTGGTGAGACACTGGAACAGGTTGCCCGGAGAGGTGGTAGATGCTCCATCCCAGGAAACACTCAAGGTCAGGTTGGACGGGGCTCTGAGCACCCTGATGTAGTTGAAGATGCCCCTGCTCATTGCAGGGGATTGAACCCGATGCCCTTTAAAGGTTCCTTCCAACCCAAACCATTCTATGATTCTAAGCACAAGAAAGCTAAGTATTGTTCTATACATTTTAAAGTCTGGGTTCACTTTTAATTTCAGTATATCTTCCTTAAGCAACACTTCATCTGAAATTATTTTTTTAGTTAGTAATTTTCAAAAAATTGAAGCTGACAATGCACATTTAATAACCATAGAAATAGATTCTGGTTTCCTAAGTATCAAAATATGCTAATTTTAAGTACAACTATTCATTATTTTCCTACTTCCTATTTTTACACACATAAGAATACCTCCTAATTGTTAAAATTGAAAAACAAACAAATGTACCCATTATACTTTTTATGAATCCAGCCCACTGTTCAAGAAAAAGAAATCATTCTTTACGCAAAGATTTGCTCTGAAATTGCTGCCAAAGAAAATAACCTTGAGTTATTTGCTGCATAACTGCCACATGAGTACATTAAAGGTGCCTAGGGACAGCTTCGTCTTGAGCATGTGACTTTTAAGAAAAAGCTTTTAAGTTCAATATTTAAAAATAGCTGCCATATCCCTTTTCTTTCTCATATTTTTAAATTAAATCCAGTTACCGCATATAGGAAGAAGTCAGATGGCTTTTGTTTCTATGTTTTCAGTCATTTATCTAACAATGAAGGTTTGTATTGCCTGGCTGCAATGAATTCAGGATATCATTGGGATGTTAAGGAAATAGGTATATATGTATTTCATGGGTGGTTTTTCCCACAAAACTGGAGAATGTAGCCCTGGTATGAAACCTAAATAACTTTCCTCACCATTAGGACTAGATGATCAAGAATGCCGACTGTGAAAACCTAAAAGCTGAAGTCCTGGGAACTGGTCTTAAGGAGAGTTATATTTTTCACATAATCAAGTAAATCTTTAGATGGGAGGTCCATCCAAAAAGGGTTTACTTCTTCCTAGCAGACACTGGTTTTCAGAACTGTTAGACTTCTGGGTTTTTTTCAGAGTATTTTTAATATCCTTTTGGTGAGGTAATACAATTGCTCTGTCTCTCCGGAGTTGGGCTGGCCTGTCTGAAAAAAATGCTATGAGCTCAAAACAGGGCTCTCTGGCAGAGTTTGTGCATCCAAGACACATCTCTGAAAATGAGTATTTTCCCCTGACTACATAGTAAGCGTCCCCAGCCCAAAAGATATGTATGGGCAGTGCCTTATGTCAGGATCTTGACAGAAAAAGCCCTCTTAATAATTACAGGACTGGTCCAAAGTCCATTAAAGTTAATTGAGAGTCTCGACACTGTGTCCCAGAACAACCATAACAGGATTATGGGAAAAAATATTTGTTAATCAATCCAAGGCAAATATTCAGCAGGCTCTGGCTTGAATCAGAAACAGCTGCAGAGTCCAAAAGCAGAAATCAATTCAGGAGACCACACTGTGAAGAGACAGCAGGAAGAAAAGTGGTAGCAAAACTTGGTCCAAAGAACAATTGGGTTGTTGGGTTGGGTTTTTTTCCTAGATCCATGCAGAAAGAAGCATTTTAAGAGGATTATATTATACTGTAATTCAAAACTAGAAACCTGAAGGACAGCAGGAGCCCAGGCCCTATTAAATAAGATGCATTTTCTCTAAAAGTCACAGCTGCAGGTCCATGCTATGAAAGATATACTGTCCAGAGAAATGTGACAGACAGTTGTATCAAAGAAACATGGCCTAGCAGCTAAGCATTGAGCACCCAATGCCCTAGAACATCCCTGGACCCACAGCTTTGAAGCAGAGGCTCTTTAGATATACAGAAATCTCACCAGGAACCTCAAAAAGACAAGAAAATTCCTTATGAAACCAACATTTTAGGCTGCTGGGTTTGGAATACAACACTCCAATTTTTTGCCCAAGGAAGGGAGCTGAGTGGGAAGAAAGGGGGATATATCTATCTAAACAGTCTAAAAAGACTGTTAAAATTTACTTCGCCTGCCTGCTTATCTGCCCTTGACATGTTAAGAAAACACCTAAGAAGCCCAGGGACTGTTGATTTTTGTCAAGGAATTTGATGGATGGTGATTTTGAGAACCTAAATATTCTGTGGGAGACCCATCTTAGTTAAATTTTTTTGCTGTTCACTTTGGACTTTTCCAGTTGCTCAGCAATTATCGCTACTGTCAGCAGTGCAGATTTTTGGGGCAGTCAAGTGACTTGATAAGGTTCCCAACATGCAAAAAAAAGTATTGTGCTTGCCCAATTTATCAGGAATTCAGAGGGAAACACGGATATACTTGAAATAGTGAGGACATTTAGACTTAAATTTCTTGGGTTGCCCATGCCTCCCCAACCACCTATGATATAGACAAAACAAACCCAGTCATTATCACCCAAGTCATTCACATGGACAATGTTCTTTTAGGGCATGATGACTACAGGATGTATAGCTTTTGCACATTAATATACGTGCAGACAGAGGAGCAGAGTACACTCATCTGTTTTATGTTGTCCTTGAGATTTAACTGGATCAGTGCAAAATTACCAGCACAGAAGTGAATTTGACCCATGATTTTAACCACACTTTCAAAATAAAAGCATTTTGTTCCTTGACTAGGGCATTAATATCCTTTCTTAAACATATTATTAGTTATCTTGCAACTTGTACTTTGAGAAGAGAATATACTTTCAGTTGCTTTAAGGTTCATCCATAATAAGAAATCCAGGTATAATTTGGATATATTTAAACATTCTCAAATTTAATAGGCTTCTTCAAAAGTTGTTTGTGTGATATTCCATCAGTAAGAAAATAAAATAAATGTTACATTTTATCTCTGTACTATTTCTGACATTCTGTTGTTTCATACAGAGGTGACTTGTGACCCTTATTTTTATTTGTTAAGCTTCAGAAGCTCTTCTGATAAAATTTCATCATTTTAGAGCTTTAAACCCCCAAAATGAAAATTTGTGTTCTTTTTTATTATTCAGCACTTATGAGATGTAGTAACATTTTTAAAGATTTATTACCTTTCAGATTGCAATGCCAAACACAAGGTTTATTGTCAAATAAAGCATCATTTTGGTTTTTTGATTGCCTGCTTTAGAAGAGTATTGCTTCTGTTCTATAATTGCCTGTACCAAATTATTTAATTGGGTTTGTTGATATCTAATACTGGAAAGTATCCCAACCAGAAAAAAAGCCACAAAGTGAAATAATGTAGCCAGGCAATATGAACTGACAATTATTTTGGAAGTTGCTCACAATGAAAAAATGTCCAAATAAAAAATCCAAACAAAAATCCTCAAGCAATAAAGTACCATCCTAATTTGCTTCATTTTCTTTTAGGTCCCTATCCAACAAAGAGTGTCTCCAATGGTATTTCCTGATGGATTTCATAGACTCCAAAATCCACATAAAGTCATTCAAAATCATAAGACACTAAGCATTCTTTGGAAACAGAGCATGTAACATCAGATTCATGTTGGTTTAAGGCAGTTTGTAGCTGAACTCCCTGTGTGTCATTGGCATCAATTCACAGGCGTTGTCATTACTTGATCTCTTTCAATATTTCCATCATAGTGCCTTATAAGCACAATTTCACAGCAGCCCGTTGGCAAAGATACTAAAAAAGTATTCCACATGCTCTTTGGATATGCACTTTCCTACCCCATCACACTTGGGCCACCCTTCTTCCCGCAGCCCCTGCTGCCGTCAAAGCTCCGGATACTTCCCATCCCCACGTCCCTGCTCTGAGAGAGCAGGCTCTGCTACAGCTTCAGTCAGTACAAACTAGTAAGGGCGCTTGGATCCATCATATCTGAAGCACATATGGACTCCCAATATTAATACTTAGCCATTGCTCTGCCATCAAAGAGCGGAGCAATCTAGTTTCCAAATGCAAACATTAATCAAGGCTCACGTCAGACCTCTGAGGTAAGTAAGTGTTTTTCCCTTCTGTAGCTGTGCAAACTACAGCCCTAAAAGACTAAGTGTTTCTTCTGAGGCTGCTGGTGAACCAACTGGCAGGCCTGGATGACTGGGTCAGTGAATCAAGCCGCTCCTTGCTTTCTGGCTTCGCCCTACTTGGGGCCAGCCTCTAAGTTTCCATTTCACCATACCACTTCATGTGAAAAGCATGCTAAGGGGAGAGGAAGCAGACCATAGTACCCATGATACAACATTTCCCTGTTCACCGCCTCAAGCTGCACAGGATGTGAAGATGTGCCATGGTAACATTTAATTTCAAAAAAACAACATTCTTCTGCCCCATGGTCAAAAAACCAGTCATATTCAAACTACCTGCAGGAATTCAGCAGAAGCACAAAACAGCTCATCAGAGCTTTTGTCTTGTTCAAAGGCAAGATTTCACTAGTCATCTGGTTATCAGGATCTTTTTTCCAGAGAGAGGCAATGGTTCTTAGCTTTTTCCACTCACTGATCTCAGCAGGAGTGGGAAGATGCTTTCTTATTCAGAAGCCAACAATTTCAATTCATCTGTGAAAGTAAGGTGTACCTGGCTCCTGTAGGTAAGCCCTGTACACATATTTTGTCCTCTTGATACATTGCTTCTGCTGAGTAATATTTCAAAAATGTCTTATGTATATCCTATGTCAGCCAAAGGAACTGAAGGGGACAAGCAAAAGGCTGTCCTAACCCCTCTTAGAAGCAGAGTAAGGAAATTCTTTATTCTCTCCGCTACTTCTTCCTCTGGAAGAGCCTCTGGGGTTTTCAGTATCTCTTCTATTGAGCTTTCAGAGTGGAGTAGGCACCAACATCTCCATTCAGACTCCTAAACCCTGTCCTGGTCTGAGGCCAAGAACATCCAGCCCCGATGTCACTCTGTGAGACTGCAGGCAAGGGCAGTCCCACATCGTCCCTCCTGAAACCCCCATCCTGAAAATGAAGCTGATTGGGATGATTTCTGATGCAGGACTCACCCCTTTGGAATGAATTACCCACATATTTATCCTTGCATATTATTGCATGCATTTAGTCAGACAAAGGCTGAAGGCTGCCACTTGCATACAGAAGATAAACTGGCAAATTAGCCTGCTGCAAACAGCCCCCAGCCACTGTCATACACAAGATCACAAAGGCCCTGTCACTTATTGTTATTATTAGCCTCACAGAAAAATCACGGCTGTTGCCTTACTTTTCAAATTCTGAGTCCTTCATCCTAAAACAGGTGATCTCAAGAATTTGCCTTAATGTGTGCCTCTGTGTCTGTCCACCCTGCACAGCTGTAGTTAAAAAAATCTGCAGCACCTGATATTGTTTTTCACATTCTTTGCAGTCTACAAATTACAGTTGATTTCAATGAACAAAAGCCCAATACTGACACAACTGACACAAATACAGGCACTGGAAAGCTTTGCTAACATATAATACAACATGCCATTTTATACATATTTTGATAATACAGGACAACCTTCCCTGGCACAGTAGAAAATGTTACAATAATGCTCCATGAGAAATGAATATTTTGCATTTACTCAAGTCTAAGGCAATTTCCTCTTCAAATGGCACTAGTAAACTTCAAAACTCTTTTAGGCAAAGCAATGAATTTCAGATATGATTCATATATTTTAAACAGTAGGCAGAGGATGATCTTCCTTCAATGACTGAAACCTAGAGATTTGCTGGAAAACAAGTATCAAAGATCAAGGCAGGTATACATTTTCTAAGTATCAGTGAACTCCAGAATATCAGTGAATTATTTATTCTACATATACCAAAGCATTCTTTTTTATCACTTGACTTCAAAAATTACCAAAATCAAGAAGACTTAGGGGTTGAAAGAAAACGTATACATGGGACAAACTGACAGATATATTAACGTTCTAGCAATTGCAACTGTCTTCTCCAAGTCTGTTAAAAATCTCAGCAACCTGGAACTTAAAGTAAGCTTACAAACTGAAAACTGACAATAAAAGTAGTATTGATGGCTTCCATGCTTTCTCTGTTCTGTGTTGAATTGTTCAGCTTACAAGAATAAAGCTTTGTTTAAAAATATCACTCTTTAACTGCTATTTCTGAAAATGAAACTGGGGAGCTGAGTCAGGCTGTGTTCTTTCTGGCTCACATAATAGCAGCAAAAATAAAGATTCTGCCACTGCTCCTTACTCACTTATTCAAACGTGGCTTCCTGAGACAGAATTAAATCCAGCTCAGTTGCACATGCTCTGTAGCGCCACCAGAGTAAGAAGGAGAAAAGTCCTTGGAGGGAATCCTGATGATAGTGAAGTCAGTACTTCAGTGGAGTCAAGATTTCATCTTGTTTGTTTTCACCAAAAGATTCGAGATTCTAAGTCCAGTGCTCCCACTGCAGAGCATTTATGCAGAATGAATATGCCTATTTGTGGCTATAACCATCCACTGATGTAAGCAACGGTTGCCCAAAGTTAAGTAGCTATGAATCAGGCAGATTTGACTACTCCTTGGCAACTCTGCTTGGCAAAAAAGGGTGGAAGAGGATAAAGCTTTTTATCTGGCTAAAGACATGAAGGAGGAAAACCAGTTTTTATTCACTAAAAGAAAAGTGTTTTCCTATAGTGGTAGATATATAAAACAACAAAGGAAATTCAGATTCAAAGAAAGGATTAGACTTTACCAGAGCAGGCTAGGATTTCTCTTCCTTGCCATGATCAGCAAAACATTTCCATCACAACTCCAAGCTTTTCATGGAGAAAGAAACATAGCAATCTTGATTCATTTATCCCTGTAATCAGATTTAACTGAAATGTATTATTTAATGAGTGAAGCACAGGTTTGGATACTGTGGTGCCTGGCACTGATGGTGCATTTTTCTGCCAGCTTGTTACGACCATTTGTCCTTACAGGTTAGATAAGCTACGTACCAACCAGTTTATGCTACCAGAATCTTTCAGCAGAGACACTAGAAGCAATGTTACTGTTTGTTCTCCAGAGTATTAGTGATATCACAGCACTTCTAGCAACCACAGGACCTTGCCATAGTGTCTTTGGCATAACGCTCTCTGTTGTCACTGACACATGCCAGCTGGCTGCTGCTCCCCACCCCAGCAGTGACTGCGTTTCAGCAGCGCTTATGCATGTAACGCACTTGGGGATCCCTTGGGAAGAAGGAAGGCAATGACTATTTTAAATATTTTCTTATACTTCAGAAGCACAAAGGATATCCATTGAAAACACATCCTTTACAGGCATCACAAAGGGAGTAACTTCCAGACACTCCCTTGCACGGACTGCAGCTTACTGTGAGACGATTTCCTGCCACAAATCACTGAAGTTCATTTTGCTACCCACCCGAGTATTGCAAATCACTGTATATCAAGGCATTTTTCTCAGCAATTTTGTGTCCCATGGATCTGGGCTTGTAAGGTGCCACCTGCATCATGTGTTGCTTCCCCCTCCCAGCCTTCATGGAACTTGCTTGGTGGCTCAGGGTATTTGGCAAAGGTGGGAAGAAGATCTGGAAAGGGGCTTTCATGCATTCCTATTACCCCAAACGTCCTGAATTCTGCCTACAATAACATATACCTTCTTTCTGATGTTGAATGAGTCTGAAAGAGGTTTTAGGGAATCCCCTAGACAAACAGGCCTCTAGCATTATATTTAGGAGAATTGTGATTTGCAGAGGGGGCAGCTAGCTGGACCGGGAGGCAGAGAAGTTCTGCACAGATGCAGTATGACGGCTTGCCTACCTAGGGGGATATGCATGCAGGAGACTGGGACAGGCCCAGTGTTTCCTCTGCAAGGAAACAAAAGCTGCTTGCCCTTGACATGAGTATTGGAAGCAAAATCTGTGTTCAAACTTGTGGTTGCTGCCCCTCATTAAAGCCGTACAGTCACCCTAATAAACAACATATGGGAAATCTGGGGTTATTATTTGCCAAGAAAGCAAAAATAGCAAAATTTTAATGGCAGCATTAAGAAATATGCTGCAATGAATAAGTTGGGGACAGAGTGGTAAAACATGCTGCCTTCTTCCATTTTTGTGAAAATGTGTCAAAAATGCATAAATTAGTAAAGAAAAACCCATACTATAACACCTGGCACTCTCTCTGGCAAAAGGACTAGAGCTCAGATGTGCTTTCAAGGCAAACCCTGCAACACAGGACAGCTTGGAAGCTTACCACCCCTCTAACCGTCCCTGAAGGGACTGTGCATCAGATCCACAGAGGAGGTGCACATGAGGCAAGGGGTCCAGGGCAGGAAAAGGAAAACCCTCAGTCACTCTGCTTCCAGTCTGTCTCAGGACAGCCTGATGGCAGTCTGCAGCAGTCCCTCTGTCTGCCTGTCCCCTTCCCTTTGGCCAGCACACCCATGCAGAGATGTACACTTCCATTTCCTGCCCTTCATGGCACCCTGCTGTAACAGGCAGCGGGGGAAGGAGGGGAATGATGGGGAAGCTTTCAGAGGTATGGTTATATACCTTGTCACCAAATGGAAGATTTCACTCTGCAAAGATCTACCAATCTAGCATATTACATGCATAGAGATACACACATCAGATTTTGTTTGTTTTGTTAAGAAAGAAAGAAAGAAAATAAATGCCTGAAAATTTTTCTTCTCTTGCTATAAACACATCAGTGCTCATTTTCCCTATATTCTACTTTGGGCCATTTTGTGTAAAATCTTTAATTAAAGTTTTTCTTTGAAATTGTCATCATCAAACCAGAAGAAAGAAAGTAAAAAACAGAAGGACACAGCTGTGCATATATGAAGTGCTATTCAGTACCAAATGAATTGGAACAAAATAAGTATCGTGACTGTTATGCTCTTAGTTTTGGCTCTCTATTCTCAGTAGCACAGTCTAACTTGTCACTTTATATTGATTCCATCTGTTTACACTCTGCAGAGTATTGGCTTCCTACAGTGAACATTTCCTATTTACCAGCTGGTAAAGATAGGCCCAAACCAGATAGAAAAGAATTAGACTATTTTCAGATCCTCATAAACATAAAATCAAAAATTAATGGGGGAGGGGACATAAGAGTAGGAGTGAGGAAAATATATGGGCCCGATGCTTGTTCATATTGATAGCCCTTTACAACCCATTAGAAATTTTTAGAGACCTTGAAATTTGTGCAATGAGTACACAGAAGAAATCAATTTTCAGTCCTCTTTACATTCTGCTTTACCTGAACAGCCTTATTGTAAATGCAAATCAATCCCAGTACTTCAGTAATCTTTAAAGAGAAACAGTTGGGGCCTGAACTTAGGCCTAATATAATATTCCCACTCCTACCATCCAGCTATGAGTAAAAGACCTCCACATAAAATGGGTGTGTACATGCAGTACAGAGCCATCTTTGCACTCCGACAAACTGAATTTTAGTTATTTCTTTTTCATACTTGCTGGATTCCTTTCTTAAAGAGATTGTTATTTGGAGGGGCTGACTCACTTCAGGAGAGTCCTTTCACTGTCATTAAAAAAACCGTTTCAGGTTGCAAGCTCTTGAACAAAGTCTGATTTTTCAATATTCAGGAACACTGTGTCATTGAAGTTGAGACTCCTTTCTATGGTGCCATGTCCTTTTGCAAGTATTACTGGGGAACAAATCCCGTCCCTATTTTTGGAGTCCCGGCTGCCAAGTCAGTGAAATTGTACTCTATAAAGAAAAAGAAGGCAGATTTGGATGCTTAGAAGACAAGCTGCCCTTTACTGAACAGGTCTCTACTGCGCCAGAGCAGTAGCATGCAGCCAGGGCATCAGCTGGCCAGGAGCATGATAAACAAGAATCTGGGCTTCTGGTATGGTATGAAAGTTCTGGTTCTTGTTACTCACGGCACATAAAGAAGTGCATAAGTATCCCAACTACATTGCTGCCTTACTACCTTGAACACTCACTGAGTCAGTAGAAAAAGAGTTCTTTCATGCACCACCATTTATATTCCCAGGCACGCATCTCTTCAGCATTTGGCCCTCCATCTGAGGCTGTTCTTTTCTTAGGAGGCAGCACTGTGAATCCTACACTTTGTGGCCATTTCCCTACAATTTGCTGTTACTTTTCTTTCTTGATCAGTTGTTTGGGTTTGTTTGTTTGTTTGTTTTTCTTTAAACCTGCTTTTCCCCAGACAGTGACCTTCAGGAGTAATATTTTACTATATTTGACTAGAAATGATGGAAGAACTCCTGAAGTCAAAACTAGATGTAGAGTTTTGCCCTGGCATTTGAAATACTCAAAATCTTTTCCTAGCTTATCTAGGCTTTACTGAGCAAGTAAGAATGACTACAAAGGCAATAAGGCTCACTTCCAACAAATACAATAACTTTGGTGTCATAAAACCAGGCAAGGCCAGCCCTGGATCATTTGATTAAGTGAACTGTCAGCATAGCTAGAGTTTCTAAGTGCATGACAGTGATCAGAAATCCAAGGCCACCTGTCAGGTCTTGATTCCCCCCCATGTTTTTTCACTGACTAGAAGATGCTCTGAACCACCTGCTGCTTTTCTGGATGTCATGGTTTTACTGCAGCCAGCAACTAAGCACCACGCAGCCGCTCACTCACCTCCCTCACAGTGGGGTGGGGGAGAGAATCAGAAGGGTAAAAGTGACAAAACTCGTGGGCTGAGATAAAGGCAGTTTAATAAATAAAGCAAAAGCTGCACACGCAATCAAAGCAAAACGAGGAATTCATTCACCACTTCCCATCGACAAGGCAGATGTTCAGCCATCTCCAGGAAAGCAGGGCTCCATCACGCGTAATGGTGACTTCGGAAAACAAAGCACCATCACTCAGAACGTCCTCCCTACCTTCTCCTTCCCCCAGCTTTATATACTGAGCATGACGTCATATGGTCCGGAATATCCCTTGGCTCAGTTGGGGTCAGCTGTCCTGGCTGTGTCCTCTTCCAACTTCTTGTGCACCCCCAGCCTACTCACTGGTGGGGTGGGGTGAGAAGCAGAAATGGCCTTGACTCTGTGTAAGCACTGCTCAGCAGTAACGAAAACATCTCTGTATTTTCAACACTGTTTTCAGCACAAATCCAAAACATAGCCTCATACTAGCTACCATGAAGAAAATTAACTCTATCCCAGCCAAAACCAGCACACTTGATCTCGGCCATTACACTAGATATGATATGATGTCTAAATAAAGGTACATGTGGTAGGTGGTCCAAATATGGCTTTCTGCCTATACAAGGAGAAAATTACTATTCTGTATTTTACTGAGGACATTATGAACTTTTTCCTTTTTTTTTTTTTAACATGCACATACAAATTCAAAACCCAATCAGAGTTACGAATATAAATGTATCCTTGACTGATGATGTGCATCCAAGCAGGAGCAGAATAAGGTTTGGCTTGGAAATAACCACTGTGATACATTACAGATAAATATTTGAAAGAGTATATGAACTCTTAAGTGTATCTGAATAATTATCTGTGTACATCATGCATTTCCATATTTTGCAATACTTCTTTAACTGAATTGTTCTTGGGATAGATATGTAGCAGTAACCTTGCCTTAAGTTAATGATGTTTTCTGTTAATGTACTCAAATATACATAACAGCTCTATTTCACAATGCTGTTAAAAAAAATAACATAGAACCTTGTAAAGTAAATTTACCTCTAATCAGGACTTTGGAGGATATTTTCAATTCATAAATTCTATAATAAGAATATATTTCAGCAGTTTCTTTTGTGATAGGAAACACTTAACATGAAAACGTAAATGTTACTCTTCAGTTAGCTGCATATAGCCAAATGAATAAAAGCTATGACATTAATAACAACTATACCAAGTTATGATTGATAGGCTTTTCTACAGCGAGAAAAGATTGTCTTGGATACAATCTGTCCTAACAGCCTTGCGATATGTTAATATTTTATTCAGACTAGAGTGAGGATATATTCAGATGTCCTACCCAGTAGAAGGAAAGCAAATGGGTTGCAAATACTACTGCAGCCCTGAGGTGCAATAACAGCTGTGAAACCAGAAAGATTTTATTTTCCCTTCCCAAATTACAGGCCAAGCCCATGCCAAGCACAGCAGGAGGTTGGATTTTCCTTGGAATTTACATCAGGTTATGTTTAATGTATTTCTTCTATGAACAGTCTTACAGTAGAGCCAACAGACTGTCACACAGTGCTCTAGAAGGCATGGAATACTCTTCCATGTCCTTGTAAATAACAACTACTATTAGGTGTGATATGTGACATTATGTTAACTTGCAAATGCCCAAATATAATAAAGTACCATGATGTTGATAAACAGATTTTCATGGCTCAGTTTGTGCAAAAATGAAATAATAAAAATCTAGCTTTCCCATAGTCACACCACCACTTTCTTCTCGATTTAAAAAAGTGGGTTTGTGCAGTTCAAATTTGTGTTGAGATTTAAGCAGACTGAGCTCTCAGGTGGCTGGATACTTCTAAGTAAAAAGAGTACAAAATGCCTAAAATACTGTTCTTCTGATGTGACAGAATGTTTTACATCAGTCTTGCAAAGGGCTAAACAATTACAGGAATTGTACTGCCATGGAGAATCTAGTTTCTTAAATAAGTCAAGCATTGTTACTCAAGCCACAAGCAGCTAGTAACTAAGAAATAAAATCACAGTGGGACTATGCCAGTCCTACACCAGAGATTTGTTGCAAGACTGCTTGAAAGAGAAGAGTGCTTAGGTTTTTGATGCTAAAAAGGGAGTCACTGGGTGGATTAGAGAGGCTTTTAAAACACTACTTAGTACTTTAGCGTAATAAAAAAATGCAAAACAACAAAAACTACAAAAAAGCATACAAGTATGACCAGATCTTCATGATACAACAACAGGGCAACATCCTTTTAAACACATTACTAAATTGATATCAGTACACCAAGAGCAACATCTACTTACCTGAAATGAATTACTACCCCAGCATCTGGTTTCTGTTATTACCATGGTCAGCATACTTTCTCCTTGAGCAGGGATTCCAGCTGACTTAATGCTATGGTTTGGTGACTGTGGCTGTTCAACCTGGAAATAAATATAATAAAAGAGATCAGATGAACATAAACCACAAGTGCATTGCAGTACCGTTGAAGACCACTGTAGGGACATCACTGTAGGGAGAGTTTTATTTTAGCATGTGAACAAATATAAATGCAAGAAAGTGGCTTGACCCTGCCTTCGTTGTGGCTGTTCTTCACAGCTCTGCACTGATCTTGGAGAAAATCACTACAAATCTGGACTCCTGAGCAGAACAGAGACATGGCAGCTGCTCCTCTACCACAAGCATGATGCCTGTTAGTGTAAAATATATTTTTTTGAAGGATTTTTTTTGGCTGCCATAAGGGACACAAAGGGTTATTAGCAGCTTGATCTGGCCCTTGGGATGACAGAATACTAGGGAGTCCCAAGGTCAAGAAATTTATAGTGCCAGTTCTCCCCTCTCCTCTTCTCCCACCAAGTGTTCTTCAGAGAACAACAAGCATGTCTCCTCCTCCCCTTCTGCCCCGCACAAATCTGAGATCCATTTGTCACCAGTAATTTTAAAAAGCCTTTAAAAAAAAAAAAAAATATCGCCTTGTTTTGCTTTTGTTTCCTTATCCTACTGACTTGCACCAAGCACCAGAGCAGGTCATTTCTGGAGTCAACTACCAGCCAAGTTTACTCTCGCTGGTGGGTTCTGCAGGTGCCGAATGCCACTCTCTGCACATCCTCCTCTGGTTTCAGCCTTAACCAACTGCTTCTGAAAAGCCCTGCGTGGTTGCCTTCGAATCTGTGTTTGTGGCATGAAGTCCTAGAAGCCACGCTCTGCCATCGCTCCAGCCTCTGAATTCAGCGGAATCGCTGGAGTTTTCAACAGGGAGGGCAAGTAGCTCCGAGAAAGCCCCCGAGAAAAGCGCTGGAAGAGCCCGGTGCTGCCCTCCTGCCCTCCGGTGCTGCCCTCCCTCCGGTGGTCCCTCGGAGCGGCTCCCCCCAGAGCGGCTGGCCAGAAGGTGAGAGCGTCTCAGCACGAACCTCACTTTCTGTATTTTAGTGAGTTGAAAAGCAAATCAAGAGTCACGTCTTGTGCATTCTCCTTGAACAGTAGAAGAAAATCCAACCCCAAGCGTACAAAAAGCTGTACCATTTTATTATATTGCATGTAATAAAGAAAAGATTAACCTTTTATTCCAGGAAAGATCTCTCGTTTGTTATTTAATTAGTTTTCACTAATTAATTAGAATTTTTTAAGCTCCCCTGTCTCTCTGGGAGAAAGTGGCTTAGGTCCCTCCCTTTTTCTTCTTTTCTTTTGCTGCTCCTCTTCTTCCTGCTTCCTTTCAAAGTCCTAATCCCATTTTTGTATCCTCAGTATTACACTCCCTCATTCTCTCTTTGTCTGAGAGTTTTCTTAGCTTTGCACTTGCTGGGAACAAAGCTGGACTGGAATTTACAGAATATTTTTTGAGGCAACTCCTTATTGAAGGCCTGATCATACAAACCCATAGGACAAACTGCAGGAAAAGGAACTTCCCTGCAGATCCCCTTGCAGAATTTCACCCTTTATATTTCACTGGGGGTGAGGGGGACGGGTGTGGTGTGAAAAATATTTAGTACTCCGCTAAGACGGCTACTGCAAGAGCACAGATTTGGGTTTGGGTTTTTTTTTAATTTTTATTTTCACATATAGTATGGCTCTACTTTCCATTTACTTCATTGAGGGTAAGAATCCAAACTTAACCCCAGTTCACACACAGCTCGTGTCTTCTCAACTTTATTACTGAAAAATTACTTGCACTGGAAATGAAGATGAATGTGAGGTATTTACTCCTAAAGGATTGGATCCTGAAACATTATAACTTTCCCATTACTGGGTCCCTTGGCTTAGCCTCTATGTTTCACTTAAAGACGTGTCAAGCTGAGTGGCATGCTTTCAAATCCCTATTAAACTGAATCAGTTATAATTTCTTTCATACACAACAACTTTCATTGTTAATTTAGAGAACAGACTGATTAGTCTTAAAGGTTCATATTTTCCCAATAGCAGATCAGTGGCTTAGCAGACCATTCCCTTCCCTTTGGCAATCAGGTAACATTCCTATGGCAACTACGCCAATTACCCATACAGAAAAAAGTGATTTTAGAAGAAAGTGTATCATATCTCTATGTCACTAGAAGCTCACATTAGCAGCTAGTTTCCTCCTTGAGAGCTAGACAACTCACATGTGATTCATGACTACAATTTAGAAGCAATTTGCCTGCATAATATGCAATACATATCGTTTCAGCGTGCTGGTACTTCTGGCGGTTTTAGTGAACTTTGACAGGAAGTCAAGATATGGCACAGTAACTTTGCCAATATTTGGGGTCTGTATTTCAATATACATGGATAAGCCCTACAGTGATATCAGATTTTTTAAATACTTCATTTGCATTACTCATTCTTTTCTTAAACAGCAAAAATAAATGTGTCTTATAATCTTGGTTTTGTTTTGTATATTATGGATTATTACTTCGCAGCAACTTGTCTAGAATTAAGCAGAGCATTAATTTAATACCTGGTCCCTCCCAAACAAGTTACAACCTACAAGTCTTTCCATCATGTAAGATAAAGTTTTCTCAACTCTCTAGCTCTATGATCTTTCACATATATATATGAAAGTACATTCATTCTCATCAGCAGCACTGATGCATCCCTCTCTTGTTCCAAAAGGCTATTTAATGTGTTGTGCTGGTTTTGGCTAGGACAGAGTTAATTTCTTTATAGTAGCTAGTATGGGGCTGTGTTTTGCATTTGTGGTGAAAACAGTGTTGGTAATACAGAGATGTTTTCCTTATTGCTGAGCAGTGCTTAGGCAGAGCCAAGGCCTTTTCTGCTTCAGGTGTATATGTGTCCCCCTAAAGACAATTTAGTATTAGCAAAGAATTTAACATCAATCTTGGCTGAAATGGGCCTAACCTGTTACAGGCTGATTAGTTTAAAAGGCAAATGTAATAGATCAGTTCACACAAATTAAACAAACAAACAAGAGTCAAGTATATTAGAAAAAAAGAATATATATACAATTTAGTCACCTACACTTTCAGGACAGAAATTTAAGTCTACAGTAATGTTGGTGCATTACTTTTTATAAGTGTCAGTTGTGATATCATATAAACACCCAACGTTCCTTCAAGTCCAATCTGATGATGGTTTATAAGGTAGCAAATACCAAAAGTAAGCTGAAAAACTCCTCGTGCAGACAAAAAACAGCTGGTCTCTGACTCAAAGTTCACAACCTAATCTATGCATATTCATAACACCGCATGTATATGAATTTAAACTGTGAGATTTTTTCTTTAAATCAAAAAATCTGTTAGTAAATTCTTTCAACTCTTTCAAATAGTGAGACACACTATACAGACAAAATCCTCATATAAACATATCAATTGTCAAATTTACCTCACATTAATTTTGCAAGTTTTCTATGACTTTCACTTGAACAAAAGGTTTTGACCATGTCTAGCATCTTTTTGATAATATTGGTCTGGAACCTGCTCCCACTGAAATTTTGCTCTAGACGTAAATAGGAACAGCCTCTAAATGATTATATATAGCAAAGATGTAGCATACCTCTGCCAGAACAGTATCAAATTCCGCTTCTGTTAAATGGAAGAGAAGGGTTTCAATCACTCTCCTGAATTCACCCTTTGTGACTTTCAGAGTCTGACCAACATCAAGCATCTGAAATGCTTTTTTCAGTTCATCTTCTTTTTCAGCTGTCTTTTGAAGTAAGATCTGCCCAACGTCCCAGGAGAATAATGTGGGATCTGGGACTGAGCTCACAGGCATAACTATAAAATATATTAGGCAGTCACCAGATACTCCTAAGTCTGGCAAAATCACATATTTTTCTAAGAATTCAATACAAATCAGTTCATTCCTAGAAATATTAAGTAAATCAGTTATTGTTTGTCTACTGATTTGAAAGCAATAAATAACCAAACACAATTGTAAGTATTTAAATAAAAGATTCTGTGTTTTCTCTTTCTGCAACTACAGCCAAAACAGTAAGTTGGAATATACACTTAAGTTTTAAAAGTTAAAAAACAATAAAGTTGCAGTGCATAGATGTGTTCCATGACAGCAGCCCTCCCACTTCAAACTACAGAGAGGATTTCTCCACCCTGTAAAATTTAGAGACTTTATTCAGTTATTGAGCTTTGGGTAGATATACCATGTAGTAGTGAGGTCAACATTCATTGTCTGTTTATGGAGTCTATGGCTGGTAAGTATTTTAGCATGCCAGCCCCTTTCCCACTAAAAACACAACCAGCAATGGAGAGTGGAAGTACCTGACAGTGCAATATAGTGTACAGGGATGCCTTATATTACTTAAGACACCTCTGGCTCTCATTAGACTTGAATAAGAACTAAACAAGGACCAAAAGATTTGCCCTGATATTTCTTTTGGATTCATGAGCCAAATCCAGCCACAGCTATGAGCATTTAATTACCCACTACTTGAATCAAAGAAGGTTTTGTACACAAATCTGAACGCTGAGGCTAGTTCATAGGCATTTATGTTTTTTCCAAACTTTAATCTAGGATCTGCTCTTAAACAAAATGTAACTGCCTTCAGAAGAAGCTTTGTTTACAGAAAGCAAGATGGCAAAATACAGCTTTTTGTTATTCACAGCTTTACTGCAGTTTTACAAGAGCCAAATTTTTTCTTTTGCTCATCCCTTCCTTACAATGAAAGTATACAATCATGGACACCTTGCACATTTCATTTCAACTTCAAGCCATTCTGACAAAAGAAAGCATTCAAATTCACAGCTGGATACAGCTTCAGTGAAATGAATAGAGCTGTCACAGCTTACTCCTACAATGAATCTGACCCTAAATCTAAAACTACATGGCAAGGAGAGGAGGAAAAGTGACACGAACTGTGATGGAGGAAGCCTCGCATGATAATAATTAAAAATTACTTGCAAGAGGAATGTCCACATTGGGATTAACAGCAAATTCATACTTGATTGGAACAAACTATAAATCTTACTGCTCCAGAAAATGAGCTTTCTGTGGTAAGTGTATAGTAATTTCAAATGAGTTCCCAAAGGACAAGATGTATATCAAATCTGGTAATGTGTTATAATTGGAAACAGTGATCTTGTAGTGACTTCAGAACAGAAATGAGACAGTGGTCCAAAGAAGGCATCTCTCTCAAGTTCCAGTGGACTTCAGAGAAGGGAAGAAAATAGAGACCCTGTTTCCTCACATACAAGCAGGAGGAACAACGGTTGGGTGAGAAGGGCCATGGCTCCCTCTTCCACCCTCTCTCCATCAATAGAACTACACTGATTTTGTTCATGTCCACAGGATCCAGCAAACATGGTGTATCTGTAACAGACAACTTCTCTCAAAGTAGTGAGGGAAATGTGCCCCAAACCCTAAATAGCATAAGGGCTCCCTGGCCACTGCACCTTGCTACATTGAAAGGCACCACTGAACCCCAAACAAACAACAGGACAGAAAGGACTGAGAGGATGATGCCATCTGCAAGTTACACAGCGCTTGTCCTCTGAGCAATAGAAGGATTTTGATTTAAAGTCCCAAGGCTGTGAACACTTGGACTTCAGTATAAATCTGCAGCCGATTTAATTGAGCTCCGCCTGCTGCCACACCATGATGCTCTGTTTTGTGTAGAATGAGGTCCTGGGGTAAATGTGATGCCTTTAGAGAAGAGGTGCAAGGCACTGAGGTCTTCTGCAGTTGTCACTCTGGCCATGGTCTCCCCTGGGTTTAAACAGGATTATAAGAACTCACCAGAGTATGCGACATGAATGAGAAGCACTGTGGCTGGCAACAGGAACAAGCAAGACAAAAACTGATTTCTTGACATGAGATCTAATTTGCTGGTAAAAGTATTGACCAAGATAGTATCCAGCAGAAACAGAAATTGTGTACTCCTCTCATCTAGTCACTGCTAGTCAGCAAGAACTATGTCCTATGTCAGCACTTTCAGATATGCAGTTTAGATTAGGAGACCAGAGTGGTAGACTAACTCCTTTACCAAATAACACAGAATTATCTCTGGAAATGTTTTTGGCCATTATCTTGAAGGCTGTGCACATTAAAGTACTCTAAAAATCTTTAAAAACACAAGGTTCTAGTTAAGAAAGCCTGCTATTTTATTAAGCAGTACAGTTGCTTAGATGTTTATTTAGACTTTTAAGGCTTTTGCAGGAGAAAAATGTATGTACCAGACAGCAGCTCATTACAGTAATTACTTTTTTTTATTAAGAGCTATTATTAATTTTCCACACCAGGAAATCTGAGGCAAACTATACTGCAAGTATAAACAGAAGAGCTAACTGGGATAGAGTTAGTATTGCATGGCATATGCAACAGTTTCGAAAGTGTGGCTCACCGGTGACCCGCTAGGCAATGCTAAATGGTCTGCATCTGCTCTGTGCAACCATACAGCTTGAGCAGCTCCTGCGATTGCAAACACCACTATGCAAGCTCCTGGTAGGAATGCTGAGAGTCGATGATGCTCTACTGCTCAAAACTTTGGGAGATGCTGCTCTGGGGCTTACTCAGGTATGATGAGGCATTTGTCTTGGCCCATGTGGAATGTGTTTTGAGTGCTAAAAAAATAAGGGTGATCCAGGTGATGGTGCTATCACCCAGTCTTTTCCATGCCATTTTACAGTCATTAGTCACAAAAATACTTTCAAATTGGCAGTCTTATGCACTGGATCACAGGGTAATTCTATTCATTCTTACGTAGTTAATCCAATCAGACACTTCAAAGGAAATATTTTAAAAGGCCCTGTTTCCTCTATTACAAACTTAATTCAAAATTAGAAATTTGGTTTCTCCCCAAACTGAGTGGCAGTCAGAGAGCATAATATATTTCCTCCTCTCTCTGATACGTGCCCATCAACAGCACCTTGCCGCTGCCACTCAATTACAACAGTATAGAAAGCTAATGTTAGCACAGGGAGTTCTATGAGTTCTGAAAATCGAGCATGTTATGTACAAATGACAAAAGCCATATAAGGAGGCTCAGCCAACTCTCTGTAAAGGGAGATGAGAAGTAAAAATAAAGCAGACATTGCGTGGCCAAGTGAAAAACAGCGGGACAAGAGCAAGACTTACTAGTCCTCCAGCAAAAATGCAGGACTGTGCAGCATTTTACACAGGTAGAAAACCCCTTCTGCCCCCTCCCCGCCTCCCTTCGAAAAACCATCCACAATTAGTAAACAAACAAAACCACCACAGTTCAAATGCTTCAAGTTTTCATTACCTAGCTCAGTGCTTTGGACTACTAGGGAGAATGGGGGGGAAAGGAGAGGGAGAGGGAAAGGAGAGGGAGAGGGAAAGGAGAGGGAGAGGGAAAGGAACACCCTTCTGACAACTTAAGCAATCTTATCTTCATGTTATCAAACAGAAATTAAGTAGATCTGCATAGACCATCTCCACTGCTTAACATGTGGCCAAATTAAGCAGTTACTGGGCACTGTCTCTGGGCACTGCATCTTCATCCTCTGTACACTCAGAATAATCTCTGACTGGGTTTTGACCCAAGCTTCGGTCACGCAGCTTCTTGGGCACATTTTGGGAGTTAGCTTGGTCAGGAACCATTCCCAATGGGCAGTTTGCATGCAGCCATCCCGTTTCAAAGGGTGAGAAGTGTGTAACAGTCTGGACATAGGCTATTCCATGCCAGTTCTCCTCAGTGCCAAGAAACAGTCACAAGCACGCTTAATTTACTAGCACAGCCTGTCTACAGCAGTAACCTCTGGCAGAAGTCCTAGCTCTGTAGCCATCCGTTAAAAGAGATTAGCCTCCAAGCATTCTTTCTCCACCATTCAGGTGGAAAACAACCTTTTCTTCTTCATCTGATACATGGCTAAGTGTTGTCATTGCTACAGTCTCTTGGCTGATACACTTGCAGTCGCACCCATGCAAGTTTGGTGCCCTAGAAACCGTAAACAGTGAGGGTCCATTTCTCAGAGGCCAAGAGCTCAAATGAACGGGTTCTGGCTGCAAGATCTACCCCATCATAAATACGGGCAGACAATAAGCGTATCTGAAACAAACAAATGCAAGCCAATTCTGCCATTGCCTCCTCAGGCACCACCAAGCTCTATCTCAGGTACTGGGGGGTTGAAACTAAAGAGGTTGCGCCACCTATTTGTACAATGCCCAAGCCAGAGGGAAATTTGCGGACCATTCAATACTACTCTGCCCTTTTTACAGGTTCAGCAGACATATTTAAATCAATTTGTCAGCAAATTCAAACAGCTAAAGTAGCAACAGCTATGTGGCTCAGTAACTAGGCTACAACAAGAATATGGTAAGTAGAAGCACATCCTGCTGCTGCTGAAGTCATTAGCAAAGCTCTCTTTGACTTCAGAAAATCAGGATGGAGCTCTAAAGTACTCTTGTAAAAATCAAGTGCAACTGGTATTTTCTGGACTCTAGACATTTTCGGGTGGAAGTATATGCCCGTCTGGTCCACTAACAGTCAGCTTGCCTTTCTTAGCTATCTTTCACAGACCCTTCAGAAATAGTCCGTTGTCCTAAGAAGTCCATATGCTGAAAGACAAAGATTGCAGATACAGAGCAATCAAACTTAAAGTTTCATCAGATACTGAACCTGGTTCTCTTCTCACTTACACTGCCTTTACACCTGCAAAATATCAGTGCATGAATCAAGAATAACTTACCTGCACTGAATAGCTCCTGATTTATATGTTACTTGGAATTCACGCTGGTGCATAAAAAGTCATAAATCAGATCCATTGCTTATATTTTTAAGTACACTCCTACTAGTATGAGGGCAAGATCCTCAGTTACCATAAATCAGAATAGCTCTGCTTGCTTTCCTATCTTCAGAAGAATTACAGCATTTATAGCCACTAAGGGATTTGGCCCTCATTTCCTCTCATTTCAGTAATTTAATTGATAAGACTTTCCCAAGTGTCTATATACCAAGTTCCTGCATCTGAGGCATGTTTCACTATAGTTACAAGATGGATGGATCTTGCAAATGGTATACACGTATTTCTGGCCAGCTTAGATAGAAATGTAGAAGGCAGACAGAATAATGAGGATCTGTTACAGTGTTTCAGTCAGAACCATGGAACCATGTCCTTTTCTTTTATTGGAAGAATAAATGAAGTTTTAGAATAGAATGCTTTTTCCATTTGTTTCTGAAAGCTTCACTACTTTGTATCGTGTTTGGCAAGACAGACAGCAAGTCTCACCTTCATTTTCTCTTAGTTTTTTTTTTTTTAAAGCCTAACACATTTTATGTAACCTAACGTAAAAGGATCACTGTAACCTTGTCCTTTATTTTGTTTTATTCTCCTCGAAAGAGTGACAGCCTCTGCAATTGTCAGAGAACAATTAAGGCTATGAATTCCCCCATGAAGATCAAGGGTGAACAGTCTGTGGCTCTAGCACAATTTGTTGTTCTCACGATGGGCTTATAGCAAACAACTGGCAGCAGAGCCACATCAGAGTATAAGCTCCTGCATGGTCTGAAATGGGTTACCAGAGGCTTCCGTGGTGTGGTGGTTTGACCTGGACTGGCTGCCAGATGCCCACGCAGCTGCTCTCTCACTCCCTCCCCTCAGCAGGACAGGGGGAGAAGATAATATGGCAAAGCTCATGGGTTCAGATAGAGACAGGAAAACACATTCATGAATTACTATCCGGGCAAGACAGACTCGATCTGGGGAAATCAATTTAATTTATTGCCAATTAAAAATAGAATAGGATGGTGAGAAACCAAGACAAAAAACCTAAAACACCTTCCCACCACCCTCCCCTTCTTTTCCCCTGCTCCAGTGTGAGTCCTTTCCACCGGCTACAGTCCTTCAGGAACTGCTCCAGTCTGGGCTCTCCACAGGCTGCAGAGTCCTTCAGGGAATACCCAGCTGCTCTGATGTGGGGTCCTCTGTGGGCTGCAGTGTGGATATCTGCTCCAGCATGGTCATCTCCACGGGCTGCAGTGAAATACCTGCTTTACCATGGCCTCCTCCAGGGGCTGCAGGGAAATCTCTGGTCTGGTGCCTGGAGCACCTCCTCCTCCCCTCCTTCTCTGACTTTGGTATCTGCAGGACAGTTTCTCACACTTCTTTCTTTCCCCTCACTCCCTTCTCTCTCAACACAGCTATGCTGACTTTTTTTGTTTGGTTGGTTGTTTTTTTTTTTTTTTTTTACCCTTTCTTAAATATGCTTTCACAGATGTACCACAGCTGATGGGCTCACCTGTGCCCTGCCTGTTGGAGCTGGCTGGAAGCAGCTGTATCTGGCAAGGGGCAGCTCCTGCCCTCTCTTCACAGAGACTGCCCCTGCAGCCCCCCAACTACCAACACCTTGACACCTACACTAAATATGCAGGGCAAGTCATCCTGAAATCCAAATGGTGGGTGAAGCAGGGGTTTTCCGGGAAGCCACTGTTACCTCCCACCTCACAACTCTTCCTGGAGCTCCCTGCCTCTGAGGCATGCAGCATCTTTGCCAGTGTTTGTTAGCCATAGGAAAAATTCTGGTGTGCAAATCACAGACTATCCACTGTAAAGATGGTGTCTTCTCATTGCCTTCCTTTTCTTACCTCCCTAACTTCAATTATGAAATCCTTAATTAATACATTCTCAGTCTGCAGTTGCTACTTCTCCCTATTCTCCTTCCATGGCTTGAGGGCAAAAGGCTGATTCTAGAAATATCAGCTACTTAGAGCCAGATTTTACCCTACTTAGGGGATGACCAAAGAAGTTTTCTCCTCACTTCATACAACCCAGGGAAAACAGCAGTAGCACTTGCTTTATAGGAAATGCAAACCAGAAGCAAATAAACATGAAAGCTCTCTCTAGAAAGAGCAAACAATCACTTAAGATACCATATCCTCTCCTGCATGTAAGCTGTCCCTGCCTGACATACTAAGGCAGCATTTTCTGGACTCTGGCACATGTGTCTTTCACATGGACAAACCACCTCCAAGGGCCCTGCCCCTTAAAAGGTCTAATGTTATTCAAGTGGCTGAGCATGTTCATTTGTTCCTGTGTTTATCAAACAAGGTGGTACGGCTGGAAACATACCTCAAACAGATCAGGCAGGGACCTGGCACCACTCTAATCTGTGGCGGTAACCTTCTGGCTACAGCAGATGATGGCTTTTCAGCAAATACAGAAATTTCCACTCCAAGATTCATTTCTGATGAGTAAGGCAAAAGACTGAGATAACCTACAGGATGTGCATTTCATTTTGCAATGAGAATTTTATATAGTATGAGCTCAGGAACTGTGTAATTTTGTGTCCCAAAGGCAGAAATTCCCCCAAAGTTAAAGCCAACCTGCAACACATCAAATAAGGACATTCAATAGCACACCGGCTGCCTCCTATACTGCCCTGTACTTCCTCAGTGTGAGCAGGTCATTCTGATTATCAGGACATGCTCTAAGTTGGGCTACAGTGACAGACTACTGGCCCATAAAGGTCCTAAACTATAAATGGTCTCTCTTTCAGGTGTTTCAGAGAAAAGGTGAAAGAACTGGAAAAAAGAACTGTGGACTAAACCACACATAAACCAGATTCTTCTTTATCAGGGGCACTTAGGGATGGCCTCCCTCCTAAGATAATTTCTTTTCTTTCTTTACTCCCCTTGAACATAACAGCAGAGGATTTCAACAGCCACACCGTCTTTTCCCTCAGTCCAAACCTGCAGCCCTCACCCTGACAGAGCACAAAGCTCACAGGCGCCTTTCCCTCCATGCTTACAGCAGAGTCCCTGACCCCGATTTCCAGAGCAAGCAAACTCCGCAGCACNTCACGAAGAGAGCCCCAACACGGGGCCTTCTTGCCGCCGGCCCCCGCTGCTCCCCGGCCACCTCCCCGCGCTAAATTGCGGCGGTCTCCGGGCTCCCCAGCCCCAGGTCGTTACCTGAGGCCCGGGACAGAGAGCGCGGGGCCCGCCGGTGCCGCCATCGTTGCGCACCTCCTCGGTTCTCCTCTTGCCGGGACGCTGTTGCCGTGGTAACAACGGCCTTCGCACCTGATTGGGCAGAGGCGCAGCCGTTCGCATGGCAACAGTAAGGTAGGTCCCTATTGGGTGAGAGGTTGTGGTGAGGTTCGCCCTACCTTTCCCAGGTCTTCTACCGGGAGGGCTGGGCGAGACTTGGAGACGGGCGAGAGGGTAACGGGAGCGGCAGAGCCGCGTCGTGCTTGTCCCCCGGAGCCGTAACAACTCGCTCCGGCTCCCGGGCGGTGCGCCGGTAACAGTCCAGAGCCCACCGCAGCCCTCGGGAGGAGGCTGGGCCCAGGGCCCCGGCCCGGAGCCTCACGTAGGGAACGGGGGATCGCCCCCAGGCGCGGCTGTGGTGGCTGCGGCCGTGGTGTGCCCGGTGGCCGGGCCCAGGACTGAGGAGCAGCCGAAGGGGCGTTAGTACCTGCTCGGCCAAGCTGGTGGGTTACCAGCGCCTTCGGTCTAAGATCTCAGTAAGAGCATTTCTGTGAGAAATTGGGCTCTTTAAGGTTCGATTCAGTATAAAATACATGGCTTTTCATGGTGTGGTGACCCATATAAAGTATTGGTTGGCTGTTTTCCATCTTGATTTAAGTCCTTTTAATTCCAAAAGGACTGCATAAATTATTGCAGTTGGACATGAGAAAAGAAGCCTTATTCCGTGGCCTTCCGTAAGCTTTGGGGGGTCGTGGGGGGGGCTTGTTGGTTTTTGTTTGTGGTTTTGGTTTGGTTGGTTTGTTTGTTTGTTTGTTTTAATAAATGGAATTAAACTTGTTGAAAACTAGATTGTAGCCATTGTCTGGAAAAAATACAGTCTTTTGCACAGTCCAGACACACTGGCTACACATCAGCAAGTAACTGATAATGCTTTCTGTTTTCAAGAATCCATGAATGAGTTCAGTATTTCAATAGTTCTTGATGTAGACTATTCCCTGCAGGGCATGTTAAAGCTTTGATTCCCACAAAGATTTGTGTATGTAACTTAACTTTCATACCTGGTCCCTTTCAATTCAGTGGTAGTACTCTTTCAGAGACAGTAGATTGAGCAGAAGCATATAAGTTTGCAGGAATGTAATGGCAGTATATAGTGTTGTAGGTGTTGCTAGAAAAAAACTGAATAATTTTTAAATTATCTCTTCATTTCAAAGTCTTCATGTAAATTGCTTCAGATTACTGAGTAAAAAAAGTAACCAAATGATCCATACTTGCATGATTAAAAACCAAATGTTTACAGCTTCAATTGGCCCATATTGTATTTTTGTTTATATTCCTTTTTCATCCTGTTAAGAATACACAGGCTTACAAGATTTTTAATAATAAAAACAAAGAACTAGTTTTGGCATCTAATCTTGGTAGGTTTAACTGAAGGAACAATGAACATGTCCAAAAGGGTCTGGCTGTTCAGAGAGACTGACCCCTAAGCATGTGTGGCTGAAGCAGGGTGGTTAAAGAACAGAACCAGAAACCCGCTGTGGATCTTTCTCTGTGGGTTTAAATCCTACCGACTATGGAGTGGCCACTCTGAGGAACTGAAAATCTCTTGCAGTATTTCCAGGATTATCTGTTTAGTAGGGCTAGAGCTGCATTTTTTGGAGGGGTTACAGCAGCAGAAACAATGAAGGTGCAGAAGCAAACAAGAGTGGTACATGAATAACCTGGGAAAAGTTAAAATCTGGAGTGGTGCAAGCTTTGAGTAGCCAATATTCATCATTGTCTTTGTTTCCTCTGGTAAATTTTTATGTATTTATTAAGCCTGAACCATTTGATTATGTGATATATGGGCAAAACCAAAATATTGCCTTCCCAGTGGAGCTTGAAATCTAAACGTTTTCCTTGGTTCTTGTTTTGTTCTAAATAGTTCGCTTGTGCTGAGTTTGTAGAGCTCTCACATGTTTTATGGGTGACTTTTCCAAAGCTGTAAGAAAGCAGATGTAAGGCCTGCGAGGGCTGAAGCCTTAGCACACTGTTACGCCAGCTGTGCTACTGTTATCTGCGTGCAAGGATTAAATTGTCATCTTATGTTCAGTGCTGGCAAAAGCCGAATATGTGACAGAGATGGTGACA
This sequence comes from Pandion haliaetus, assembly GCA_013401275.1. Classification (NCBI taxonomy): domain Eukaryota; kingdom Metazoa; phylum Chordata; class Aves; order Accipitriformes; family Pandionidae; genus Pandion; species Pandion haliaetus. Next base: position 77,373 of record VYZV01021792.1, on the reverse strand, counting down.
GTGGATTTAACGTCTGGGTGGCAGTTACTTTGAATATCACTCGTACCACACATATCAAGCAAGTCAGCATATTAGTGATTGTGATTGGAATCAGTCTGAGCAGTCAGCTGCCGTTACGTTACTGTTCTTTCTGCATCTTGCGTGCTGTCACACGGCATGTCTTATTGCAGCACTCCCCCCCTACAAAACAATATTCCTTCCAAAAGCAGGTTTAGTTAATTCACTCCATGTGGCAGTGTGGATCTGTCTCCCCTTCTTGCTGAAGGACACAATTCCACCCTTACAGACTATCTTTTGCAGGTGAAACTCGGTCCATGTGTGAAACGGACTGTTCCCAAGTAGAGACTGCATTTGGCTAATTGCAGAGTGCTTCCAGAAGAGCTCTGAAAAGGTCTTGGGAGATCACCTCCGAGCCAGGGCAGCACCTGAGGACATGCTTTGGCTTCTTGCAGCTGCAGTTCACAAATCAGCCTATTATCTGAAACCACCATCCATATCAGTTTAAGTTAATATGTCAGCCTGTGAATTACAGCAGCTGAGGAGCCAGCACAATTTTGCTTCTGCTGTTTCTCCTCCATGGTGGCTGTTTCTGGCAGAGAGGCAGCGTGGACAGCTGGAGGTGGTAGCTTCTAAAACTACTCTAGTGTGCATTGCCAGGGCTTGTCATCTGTGCACGGTGAGAACTCCGGCAAAAGTTGTTGCGTGGCTTTACAATTTTACCCATTGATGAAGTGGCAAAATCCAGAAAAATGATCCTGGCACAGCATAGCTTACCGAAAGAACCTCACGTAGGTTCCTGCATTAGCAGGGAGTATGAAGGCTTCTCCTTTCTTTTCTCTATTTGATTGGTGTAAACAGCTTCACTGTTTCTAAAACCAATTTATGGTAAGGAGTCCTACGCTGCTAATAGTAATTCCCACATGTTGCGGTCCTAAAGCATAGAAAACTGCCCTGCATTTTTGTAAACTTTTCTCCCATTCATTTTTAAAGACCACACAGCTCAGATGCTTTCAGAAGGACACTGGATGTTACAGGCACCTATGTATGATTCAGGCCTGAGAGCTGGAAAGAGGCATTGTTCCAGTCTGCCTGCAGAATTTGCCATCGCCCTCCCATCTTTCAGAGGGATGATTAATATGCAGATAGACCAGGGCAGAGTGGCATCAGTGTTGTTAGACTTCCTTGCCCATCCCTGAAAATAGAACAGCAGTTTTTACTTGAGTATGACTCGGCACTTAAGGTCTGAACCTCATTATGCCAAAATCTGCATGAGTTTTATTTTTAAATGAAGGTGCTCATTTTTGCACACTCTCTTTCCATTGCCAGAAGGAAGCTGGTTATTGGTTGCAATTATTTCTGTTCTGTGTGATATACACAATGACAGCAGCAAATACTCATCTGCGTATGTTTTATGATTCAAACACTAGAGGGCAGCAGTCTGCAGGTCTACAGTAAAGAAATCAAATCGATTATGTAGTGAGATTACGTATCATCGTTTCTGTACTGTGTCCTTGCCATGGGTGTGGTCACTGAGTTTGGGATTTTTTTTCTAAATATTATTTGATTCAGCTGAATCTGTTTAGCCTTTTGACTGAAGAGACAAATGCTGTTCCTTAATCCTCCCTCTAAACTTTTGCTGGTAGCTACCAAGTGGCATTATTTATAGCCCAGGAAAGGCTGAATGGTTTATAATAATGGTGAGTCAAGCCTATAAATCTTTATAATTATTGCAAGAACTATTGGTGCCATGTTGTGTTGTGATGCTTATACCAAAGGGCTGAGAATCTTTTAACAGTTACTCATTAGCTTTCTTGTCTTTCCTCTTTACTGCCCAGCTTCACTGCCATGAACACTTAAACCTTTTGTATACAAAACCGTGCAAAAATTTCTTATCTAGATTAGTTTCCCCTCAGTTCCTTCATGTTAATGCTTTGGAGGGCTCTTACTGAGGCAAACCACTTAAAGCTGCTGGCACCTGAGGCACCCCACCGACTGAAGCTGCAGGGATGGAGAGCCGGGAGCCACAACGGTGCTCAGCACAGCCCTGGGGCCTTCTGGGGCTCTGGCGGCCAAGGCCTCTCGAGTACCGCATGATGTGCACCTGCGCAGCGATGGATTGATCCAGTGAAGTAGCATGTATGGTATTTCCATGAAGGTATATGGCCAGCGATGGCTGGTTTGAACTAACACTGAGGGTACTCAGTGCTTTACAGGAAAGGGGGAAGCCTGTTGGTGATCTGAAATACCATTGCAATGAAGCCATACAAATCCTCCCCACGTCTTGCAGATTTGTATCACTAAATGGGCTACCAGCTGCATAGCCATGATAAATCTTGCTAGCATGCTAACTTTGCAGCAGTTACCTCAGCAGAAGCAGCTTACCAAATTTGAATGCTGAAGGGAGGAAAAATTTTCTCTTGGTTTTCTGGTATTTTTGTTCTTCATTTTCAGTACATTTGCATAAACGAGGCATTCTCACCAGAGACAATTTGGGGCACTTGGCCAAGGGGTGTCTGTGTTCGTACAAAGAGAGTCATGGTGACATTTGGCTGAGTCCTGAAAGTTCAAGTTGTCAAAATAGGAAGGAGCTTACTACCTATGGATTTTAATAGAAGATTGCAATGCTTTCAAGGACCAGAGATCCAAAGGTAGAATTTCAGCATGGCTTATGTGGAATGGGGTTTGACCAGGCTTTCAACTTTGGATGAATTTCACCTAATAGCACAGAAGCCAACAGAATCAAGGGGTAGGAAAGAATAGCTCTGGCTGAGGACAGTCTTTCTGGTCCTAGAAAGCAGATTCCTGTCACGCAGCAACTTTGTTGTCTAAAACAAGGAGCACCAGCATAACAGTAGGTACCCAATAGATTGTCACAGAGGTTATTACTCTCTATTATGGAAATGGTTTTTTGGCCAAACTAGCTGTTCCCCCTCCAGCCTGGTAGCTGGTGGCCCTCTGCACAGGCTCAGTTTGGCAATGGCATGTGTATACACCTGGCTGTTAAAAATGCAGCCTTAGAACATTTTTGGCTTTGGGGCTGGGGAGTGGTCATCTGCTGTAGCAAAGGTGACAGGCTGTGCCTGGGAACGGGAGTAGGATTCCCTGGTGTCTTCAGAAATGTGAGAAGCCTGTTAGGCAACCAGCTAAGATGTATTGTTCATACATCCTCGGGATTAAGTTATTTAAGTAGATTTTTGGTGCTAATGAAATTTTCTTCTAACTCTAATCTGCAGGAACCGTGGGGAGATTTTGTCTTCCTCTGTAGCAAGAAGGAATTCTCCTATTCCTATCTTCTTCCAGCTTGTTGTAGTTTTTGGGTTTTGGTCTCCCTGTACGACAAAGACTAGTAGGACTCCTCAGCACGGAGTTGCCCGAGAGGTGCAAGATAAAAGTGTGTGAAATCTTGCATGGGTTGAACAGTGACTGTGTATCATGTCATAATGCAAGAACAAAGGAACACCAAATAACACTATGTGGTGGCAGTCTCTAAGCAAACGAGTCCTTTTTCGTATAGTGTGCATTTAGATGAAGAACGCAGTGCCATGGGATGCTGTCAATACCAGCCTGAGGGGAAGAAAACCCTGCGGAGAGCTGTTAAACACAAAGATGCTCACAGAGCCCTGTGCTCTCTATCGTACTCTCGCACAGGCATTCATTACAGGCCGCTGTCAGAGACAGCTCATTAGGTCAGATGGTTGTCTGGGTTGATGCCATCTTTCTGTGGTTCTTCTGTCTTAAGTTAGGAGGTGTGGGTAGCGGAGAGGATGTGTGGCTTGTACAAAGACTACCTGGCCTGAGTAGGAGGTCTAGAAAATGAGCAAACCACAATGCATGGAACACATCTTTTATTCAATAAGCAAGCAAGCACAGAAGTATAATGTGTAGTGCTTAATATTCATACAGTACTAAAAATATAAAAATAGAAATAAAATTTCACTGAAAGCATTTTCACTCACAAATATACAAGGAAAAGTGCTGTCAAGCCACATCATGCTACACCACTCGCCAGTTGCTGAACTGACAGTTTCCCAACAGAACTGAAACACTAAAAATCTGCTAGTCCTTCCTCATGGCTTCTGGTAAGCCTGAATATTTGACTAGCAAAAATGGGCCTCCTGCAGCCGAGAACCTAAAAAGCATATATGTCATTACCTAACGGAACAATAGAATAATTCTGGAGAGTTTTATAACGATAGTAGCCTGCTTCAGGCTGTTTGTGTACCTGTCGTAGAGAATAAAAAAAATACACAGAAATAAACTTGAATCCTGATTATAATCCAGACCAGTCATGGCTAACAATTACTGCAACTGTATTCTACATGAATATTTGTGCAATACTCCCACCTGGTGGCCTATTTTTAAACTCGCTTCCTTCAGTGCTGCCGCTTGCTGGCATGTATATTCATCTTCCACTTAGGTCTGGTGGAGTCCAGTAGCACAAACTGTAAACAGTGTTAAGTGCCCTTAACTTTTAGTGGAACTAGAGGATATTCAGCACCTTCTCTTCTCTTTCTGTATCTAATGGGTGAAATTCACATCTATACAGGAAAGTGACATGGGTCAGAGACTGTGATTCCCCAAGAAAGACCCTGCACTAGATGCCTTGCTTTTAAGCCCCATTTTGAGGGACTGAATTAGAGTCAGGGACTTAAGCAGCTTCTGTTTGCTGACCTTCAGCATGGAGCTGAACTTCATCCATCAGGAAGACAGCTGTGTGCTGTCATCCATGAAAGCATGGGTGGGTTTTGGGATTAGACTGACAATCACGGCTGAATTTCATAACAAGGCCTGTCTTGCAGAGTATGCCAGTGCACAGAACCTACTCAAATTATACAGGTAAGGGTGTGCAGAACCTAACGTGAACCCCACTTTGATCAGTTACTATTTCGGAATGGGATTTATTTATACTTGATATACCTGCTATAAAAATAAATGTGACGATTAACCCCTGAGATCATTCTAGCATACAGTTTTGGCCTGTTACTTGTTTCCCTCTGAAATAAATTTTTATTTGGTTTACGGACATTTATTTAGGTTCTAGTGAAAAGCTTTTATAAAACACATTAAATAATCACTGTGGGGCTGAAAAGGTGTACATTCTAGTTGCATATATGATACATACCTTATACATATATAACACATTCCGTAACAGCTGAATATTCTAGTATTGTCTAGGAAGTTCTTGCATGTGGTCAAAGGATTACAATACTAGAAGAAAAACAGCTGTTTAGGATCAAAGATAAAATGTATCTGATATGGTTTAGTTAGATTGTTTTTCTTTCTTTAAATCGTTACACATAATAGCTACAGTAGTTTGTCCAGCAGGTAATAAATGAATGCATAAAGCACTTCTAGCTATATTTGGGTATCATATGCATGCATTTTTTATAAATAAAAATCAAATGTGAGGTCACATTTTCCCATCTTCTGTTTATAAACTAAATCAAATTTCTCATTCATTGAAACAGTGAAGATGTCTTTCCATAGCCCAACTCGTCCTGAAACACAGAGAAGGAACAGAAGTCAGAGAGCAGACGTAACAGGACACCAGATATCTACAGTCTAATTGTGCAGGGCACCAAGCATCATCTGTGAGATGCTAATCAGTCTTGGCTTTCATCGAAAGCTCAACGAGACCCAAGGCTGTTCATTGTCTTATCCAGTTCCCTTGCTACAATCCTTGCAAAGCCTTAAAGTAAGTACCATACACTCTGTCATCTGCACCAGCCAAGTATTATACAGGAAGAATTCAGATTTTTGTGAGATTTTGCTCTAGCCTTAATCAGAAATGAGTACAGATTTTGGTTTGGATATTCATTTAAATGGATTTCTGGTTTCAGTGCAAACTATGGCTATTTAATAATTCCAACAGCGAACAGTAATACATTTCAAAATTACTGTGCCTTCAGCATACACTGGTTAGAGAACTATCCAAAAGGTACATGGAATGCGGAGTATTAAACTGATTACTGAATTCAGATTATTGAGGTGTAATATTATCATTACTAATTTCTATTATTTTATGTTTAAATATAAGTTCAACAGATTAATTTATGTTTCTCAATACAGAGAGAATCATTTGTTAAATATGAGTGCCTAGATTATATGTATAGAAGAGAACCAGTGCCATGCACCCAGTTTATGCCATTTAAATTTCAATTTTGTACACGAGGAATAGGAAGCTTTTGGTGGATGCAATATGGACACTGAACGCTTTTTCCTTGTACGGAGTATTCTTCTACTCTACTGAACCCAAGTAGTAACATAACCTCATGACACTGCTGAACCCACCAGTCAAAGGCTGCAGCCCCCAACCACTGTTTCACTGCAGTCCAAAATTTATTTAACTCCAAGTCAGACAGGGTTACTTGTTGGTGAATAATCCCCATGGAGTAACCAGACTGAGAGGCCCAAATCTCTTCTCATTTATGTTGGATATAAATAAAGACAAAATTCAGGCTTGTTCAACTGGAATAAATGAAAGGAGAATTGGGACAGTGCTACCAGAGTTTAATCATAACAGCAAGAACAAAACTACATGCAGGGAGCTTAATTATGCATTTGATGCATAAGAATACCCATTTAATTTAATTACCATTGCTTTTATGCAGCAACTCTGTAATTGAGTCCAAAGACAAAACTGTCTGAAACATCTACAAATTACATATTAACGTGATGGTGTAGTATGTGTGGCAAGGGCCATTTTATGAAATCAGGATTTTCCTGTAACTCTTGAAGGTATGATAGTATTCTGGTTTGTTTTCAGGATCCAAAGATCAAAAGAACCTGAAACTGACTGAAAATGCATCATTTACTGTTTTCACCAAATTTCTCCTGTATCAAAAAAAAAAAAACATTAATAAAACGCTTGCAATCATAAACGTCTGATACTGATTTCAATTTTGCTCTGGCAACTATAATTGCATAAAGTATAGCATGAAACATTTAAGCCTGTATTTCCCTTTCAATAACAATAATAAAACATTTTCTTCCTCTGCTTGGGAAAGATAAGCCTTTTATTTCTCAATCTGCCTAACAACATGTATGGACAAATGACAAGTTTTATAAAGGACATATGCAGTGGATTATTTGTAACATCTTTTTTTTTACCATATGAATTGATAGCTTGTCAAAAAGTCACCCACCTGGTTTATGATTTGAATCATGCAACTGTGTAAATTATGGTGTGATAAGAGTCAAATGTAAGTAACATATCTAATCATTGTTCTGCTTTCACAGCAGCTCAGGATTATCTTCAGAGTAAAGATCAATGTGCTAAAAGAAAAAAAAATGAAGAACTAAAATAAAGCAAAATAATAAAGTAAATTAACTAATGACAAATTAAAAATCTCTGAAACAAATTACAATAAGCTGTCATGTTATTGCCACCGTTCTTTGTCACAAAAACGAACAGAGAAGGAACAAAGCACTGTTAATGAAGCTGCATTCTGAATTAACAAAATACTGTAAAAGCCAGAGACAGCAAACAAAAGAAATTCAAAATAAGGATATTTTTAATAAAAAGCACACAATGAACAAATGACAAAATATTACATTAAGTGCTGTAGCTCCCTTCCTTCTCCATTACAAAACGGAGGCTTCCTTTTGAAAGATTTGTAGATGGTATAAATAAGAGGCTCTGCCGCTTGATTTGGGGTTTGCAGGCTCCACTACAGAACAATGAACACTAACACCATGCACGGAAGGGTGCACACCACAAAAGTAGGCACTACCCTGTTTATCTGGGTGGAGATGAACTGGCCAGCAGAGACAGTAGTTGACCTTTCTGCCTGTGAAAGGTGTCACCAGCAGCTCTGTTCTCTCTTCTCTTGTATTACAACCTCACCTTTCTTTCACAACCACCTTTCTGGCTTTCCCTGGACAAGGAGCGGGGGGGGATTTGGGCTGTGCATAGCATGTGGCAGTGCTGCTGCTCCACAGATCTCCAGGTCGTGGAGGTTAGGAACGAACTTAGGTTTTTGTGTTACATGCAAGTCAATGGAGGACAATGTGGCTCTGTTTGTAAAATCTTGCACTGACATGGAACACTTTATCCAAGGCCCTCAGGATGTCTTACCAGACTATTTTGTGATCTTGTCTTCATAGCAGAGAAGTGGGTTGGTAATCAGTTAGGCGATGTGCCATAAAATCCTACTAGCAAATGAGATGGTCTGTTGTTTTCACACAAGATACAAGTTATGTTACATGATGAATTTTCAGTTTGAAGTAGTAAGGGGAGGATAGGATGGGAGTTGAAAGCAAGATAACTAAGAGCAGGAAAACAGACATCCAGTGGAGACTCTACCAGAAACTATAAGGAATATATTAGGTCTTTGAGTGAAATGACAAACTCCTTTGCCTTCACTGGAATTTTACCTCAAGCCAGCAAACTTGAGATACTTATTTCAAGAACTGATCATTACCGTAACATAAGTGAACTGGGGCAAAAAGAGGTGCCATATCACAGTTACGACAGAGAACTGCCCATAGGAATCTGGTTTCCAGGTCTTACTGTAATAACTGGAGTGTGTAGCCCTACAGAAGATATGAAGAACTTTCCCATACCAGGTATGCAAAGTCACAGATAAAAGCAAGGAGGTGTGAGCAATGACTTTTTACCAAGAACGACATTCTGAAATATTTGTGCCAGCATACAAACAGTACAAGTTATCCTGGATCAGTTACTCTGACAATAGCCTGAGCTGAGTAATGGAAAACTGGCATAAGGCTCTGCCAAGAAACACGCAAAGGTAGTACAGAATACCAGTGAACCTGCTTTCATGGGAAAGCAAACTTGCTCTCAAAGAAACCTGACTGAGTGTTGGTAAGATTACAGTTTGACTGATTAAAGATGAATGCAAAGATTGAATAGACTTTTGTAAGGCATGTGATTTTAGTGGTTTTTAATAGAACTATATAATGTCAACAACATGCATGATAAAAGAATAAACAACTGGCTAAATCAGAATTAGTAGTCAAGGAAGACTAACAGTATTTGATCTTTTTATCAGAGGTTTGGAAATAATTATAAAAGTCACAGCTGACACAATTTGCAGATCACATGAAGGTTGGCTGAGAGAGGTAGTATGGAAAAGGGTCCTACACAGAAACCTAAGAACAAAGTATTCAGGTCATGATCCCTGAGTAAGGGACAATAACCTGTAAATCCATTCTTCTGAAAAGACTTTGTGGTCATGATAAAAACATGCTTCATATATGATGCTGTATCAAAAAGTGCCAACATGGCTATGGATGGACAAACAAGGGAGAGGGAGAGAGAAAGTTCCAATTAAAACTGGATTAAATTAGTAAATAAAGTGATTTTATGTCTGGGTAAGGCATTTGTGAGGCTGACACAGGAATTGTCCATCTTGATCTTATTCCCTCTTTTTTAAAAAAGAGCTGTTAAGTGCTGTAAAGCAGCCTACAGAAAATAATTTGAGGGAGGCTTACTGAGTTCGCTCTTTTATGCTGATCAGAAAGACAACTGAGAAAGGACTTGATTTCTTGACATCATCAAAGGACAGATGTATCAACAGATCAAAGGGCACTTCAGGTTCCTAGAGAAAGACCTCACCAGAATAAACATCTAGAAGCTAAACACATTTTGAACAGCTGAGGTAGACAATGAAAAGAAAAAAGCTCATAAGGAAAGCTACAGGTCCTTGTCATTTCATGCCTTCAAACTAGAATTATCTGCTATTCTAGAAAATCTGATACACTTAAAACCAAGGTCTTAGGCCAGGATAAACTGTATGAAATTGTGTGGGCTTTGACATGCCACAGGTCAGAAGGAGCAATGCAGTCTTCTCGGCATGAATAGCTCAATCTGCTGAGGTAAGCCAAAGACTCTCTAACAGAGTAGTTTGCGTGGTGTTGAATATACACTGTTGATCTTGGATGTTTCCATCCTTTTTAGTCACTTCCACCTAACCTTATTTCAAAACAAACCAAGCCCTAAATTGCCCAACAGTCAGTTACCTCCAGTCATTTACATAGCAATAGTCTGCCAACATCTTAACACATCCTGGAGGTTACTAAGTTGTCAGTTGCTTCTTGCAACTTCCACAGTTAGAGTTTTACTGTGGGTTTTAAACATACCCCTGCCAACGGGAAGTGCTTCTGCATTACAGCACTGATCAATGAGTTGATGGCAGTGTTCCACCATGGATTCCAACTGTGCTTTGTCATAAGAAACTCCTAAGAACCTCACCAGCTGCTCAACCATTGTTGCTAGGTCCTGTAAAAGAGTATTTTAAAAAATAGTTTAATTTACAGTATTTAAAATGACCTTTTTAAATGAGTTTCAGTATTTCAAAGTAAGTGATATCCTGATGAGTGTGAAAAATACAAATGCAGAAGTTGTAGAAACACCACCATCTTAAAATTCTGCCACCTTCCCATTTGCTGAAAATAAACACATTCCAAGTAATTCAGGTAAGACAGGTCAGCAGAGAACAGAGTCATGTAAGCTCGCCTCTTCAAATATTAGAACAGGGAACTGCAAAGTAATTGTGATGCTTCCCACTTCAGACAACATCAGGCCCTTAACTGATCACCTTGGAATACCAGTGTATTTTGGAGGAATTAAAAGTTACTTTGATTTTGATCATGGTAAAACAAATGACGACAACTGTTAGAACAGCCTTCCTTCATTGTTAGCTTCCAGGCCTGCATTCATGTAGATGGAAAGGATCTAGTGAGGCGGCCTCTGAGAATAAGCAGTCATTAATTTACATATCCAGAATTCCAGGGTTCCTCAGTATGAGTAAGACTTCTGGAACTGCAAGGACGAAATAGCAATGTTTATCAGGAAGCAGAAAGATACTGTGATGCCATCAGCTTTCAGCAGCATCCATCAGTGAGCACAGCTAGGAATATACCACTATTCAAAACCATGGGTTTGAAATACTTTCTACTAAACTTTTTTAATTATTCTGATTGTATTACATCATCTTCTAGCATCCCACTCCATCAGAAGGCTCAGTAAAGCTTTATTGAGTTCCACCCTGATTTTGCCTTTTTGTAGGTTTAGAGATAGGAGCTGGGTTTTTCCTATGTTTGTATTAATGTTCCAGTCAAATAAACATCTTTAAGTATCTTCATTAATTCTCAAAAATATATTATTGCAATAGGAAATGGAAACCAATGTTCTATATAGTATTTCCACTAAATTTCTGATGAAAAATAAAGTGGATTTATTAGCCAGCATACTATAAAGCTATAAAGACCCAATAATTATGTTCACCTGAGGCTACACAACCACCTCTAACTGTTTTCAACATCGTTTCACAGAAGAGAGTACGAACAACCAAATAATCAGAATAAATGCCAAATATATAGGACAAAATACTGATGATAAGCTTTTTTTTTCCTCATTGATACAGCAAGACATTTCTTTTAAATGAATGCCCAGGGCTGAGTGTAGCAAGCACTGAACAGTTACACATCTCTGCCTTCTCTGCAAGCAGTTTAGTGCCTATGGATGCAGGCAGATTCCTGAGTAAATTACCGGGTTTATGAAAGTGCTGAAAGTCCATAGAAGCTATTGAATACCAGTGCTTTAAAAATGGTATCAGATATCAGGGAGCCCAAATATGGACATAAGCAGCAAATTTTGTGCTTTATATATTTTAAACATTATGATGCTAAACATATTAAAATATTAGAATAATTAAAATACTTTTTTGCTACATCTAACCTACCTTATGCATATCTTCATACTTGAGAAAAAGTACATTGGCATCCACGTGATGTTCCCAAAACTCTTGCACATGTTCAAACCACGAACCATATCCTACTACAAAGACATTGTGATTGGCATGAGGAAAATGAACACTTTTGTTATTAAGCCCTTTTCAAAAAATGAAAAAAAAGGAGAAAAATAAATTAATTAGAGCCATTCCCTTCTATTGTTATCTTCTGAACACTTCCACACAACTTCTGTGGATATGCCAGAACACAGTTTCGGTTATACTGTTATCAGTTATCTCAGTTACACAATAAATCCAGACTATAACTAGATGCCCATGAGGTGTTGAGTGCTCCCGAAATCTTAAGAGCGATGTGATGAGATACTTCCCATCTATCACAACTTGTAGGCAGGCCCAGTGTGCGGCGTTGCCGATGAGGAAAAGCTTATGCCTCCTACCTCCTGCATGCTTGTTTTCAGTTCCCCGTATCTGCTGTGTGGGGTTTAGGACTTGAAGGGAAGCTGAGGTGCTATGCTGGGAGGGCTTGTGCTCCCAGCACTGCTGAGGCAGTGGTTACTGGAAGCCTCAACCCTTCCCCCAAAACTTTCCTCCTTTGTTTTTCACTTCTGTGATAAAGTCCACATTTGCACTGATTTCAGTCAATTTACATGCGCCTAGCAGAGGTTCAGACACTGGTATTTATAATCTAGAGAATGTCTTTTGCTGCCAATACTACTGGAAAGACAACCCAAAGAGAAATTCATTCTGCATATTTCTTTGTTACCAGCGATAAATTCCCCCAAAGTACTTCAGATAATCAAGGAAGGAGTTAAGCAAATATGGTGAGCAGTTTTTCACATTCTTTCCCAATATTTTTCTGGTCAATTTTATCTTTTAGCAGAGCAGCTATAGAGAAATATTAAACATTTTAGTTTTGTATTTTGAAGCCACCTTTTCCCTTTGAAAAATAATTGTTTAATTTTGGTAACTGGAACATTTTCAACGGACAAAGAGGTCAGTATCATAGGAAAATTATTTTAATCAGCTGACTCATTTTCAATTTCTATAAAGGTATTGGAAAAATTCCACTTTTGTTATTCCCATCCCACACACCCCTAAAAAATTCACACATTAGTCAAGCAAAAAGTGTTTCTAGCTGCTCTTGATGGTACAGGGCAAGAATCCATTAAGATTATGTTAGCAGAGTTTACCTATGCTTTAGGTAAGAAACTCCCTTAAGCATTAGAGGATAATGCCAAAGAATTAGCACATTCAAGACTAATTCCTATCTAACTGTATGCTTTCAAACAACATAGCTAACATGCACTGAATTTGTTTCAAGATGGTCTGGTATAAGGAGGGGTAAAAAGAGTGGGATTGTGTCGTTTGCGCTCAGTACTTCTCCCTCTAGCAGTACTTTGACTTCTTACAAAGGTTTTTTTGCTGCTGCATTGCTTCCATGAGATGCAAACGTTTACCTAAATGCTAAATTTACTGTATTACAAAACACTCTATTTGCACAATTATGGACACAGAACATGCTGTGATGTTTTATTGACTCTGGGAGGTTATGATAAATCACCTAGCTGCTACTAGATGAAGATATAAATAACTCTTGGGATACTTACATGAAAAAGAATTACAGAACCTTCTTCCTATTTTAGAAGACCTTCTAATGTATCTTTTGTATGTCTCTGGTCTAGAAGTTCCTGATCATGGGCTACACACAAACATCCCATTCTCAGGGAATGAAAAAGCTGAAGGTGGGCTGGAATGGAAGGAGAGCACTCCCTGCACAAACTTGCAGAGAAAGTAGCAAAGGTTTTTAAGGCCTCTTAAATAACCTCCACTGGTAGGTAGGCTTTACTTTTTTCTTCCCTTTAGTATTATACAGCTCTTTTATCATCAACTCCTCCAAATTCCAGGCTGAAGGAAAGTTTGCTGCACTAGATCGAGAGGAGATGCTGCTCTCACAGCACAAGGTACCTAATCAATTCTTAGTGTCACATTAAGGTATCATAGAGAAGATTTTGTAGAGAAATAGAAGGCAGTAAAAAATTCTTCTCTTCCTAGCTAGAATGTGTGCCAATCCATTGGCAAAAAGCCCAGTGGCAGCCAGTTATGTGAGAACTTAGGGCTTGCCCTCCCTCTAAGTTTACTGAGGTAGTGCAATGGAGCTACTTAAGGCAGTGCAGCCTGAGTGGGAACACAGTGGGTGGGTGTGTCACGAAACAGCCCTTGCTCAAAGGGGTTACTGGGTGAGCAGCTGACGAGCTGTTGTAAGCAGGTTATTGTATTCTCATTTTAGGGGTGTATTTTTCAGACAGTAGCAGCCTGCAGCTGCCTTCTTACAGGGGCTCAGTTCAACTTACTGATGTACTCCAGATCAGTCTCATGCAAACTAGAGATTTTTGTGTGTTAACTGGTATCTTGCAAGGGACAAACCTTGAATTTTTGGATGAAATAAAAATATTAAAGGAATTACCAGGAAAAAACCCAAACCTTGAGGAACAGAAAGACTCATGAGAAGCAGCCAACAGTGAGGTACAACTGAAATCAAATGATGCTTGGAGTATTCACCACTTTTCACAAGGTACCTAGTACCTTGCAAACTAAATTTTAGAAGAGTAGACCAGAGTTTTGCCTGGGCTAAGTGGAACACTGCTGAGCCCATGGGGTCAAATATTGTAAGGCAGTTATTTACAAGGCATGGCCATAGTTTACATGGACAAATCTAAGTCCATGCAGTGCTATCCATAGCAACCTCCTTGCTGTATATGCAAAACAAATGCACCTTTATCCAGTTCATTTCTGTACTTGCAGAAGGAATGCAGAGATGAAAATAAATGTGTAACAGCGTGTGCAGAGAGAACAGCTCCTTACACTTGTCATTCATAAACCTTCTGCAGAACTCCTGAAACGTTCCTCTGTAGCTCATGGTCCTTAGGGAGCGGTGAAACTGGTAATAAGACACCACCAGGTCTTTGGGGTTGCGAGCCATGTATATTACCTATGACAGGGGGGTGAAAAAAAAAAAAAAAAATCATCTTATTGAAAGCTTTTCCCCCACCCTTCTCCCAAAGCACTTAAACAACTGCTGCCAATATAGTTATACAAACATGATTTCATTTCTTTTTTACCTTTGAATTGCCGTTATGGAGGTCCGAAGGCAAAAACCGATATGGTAGGTGGCTTTTTATGAGACGAGGAGATGTCAGTTCCTAAAATAAAGCAGACAGAAACATTTCTTATTGTGCATTAGTTTTTGGCACATCCTGAGTTGTCCTGAACTGTCTTGAAGCCCTTTACTATACTGAGTCACATTCACACATTCACTTCCTAAATTAACAGGGGTCTGGGACAAGAAATTAGGACAGGGAATTACATCTGGTTTTTAAATATCAAAAGACTGGATAAAATGTTGGGGGTTTTTTTTTGGTTTTATTTCCCCCTTTTGTTTTCAAAGTACTTCCATTTGTAGGACCTTCTCAGGAAGAGAGTGTAGCAGTTGAAGATTCTTAGTATCAAACTAACTTTGTTTCCAGTGATGCTTCCACTGAAATTCCTTGAGAAATACTAGAAGCTCTGAAAACCCTACCCCTAACTTCTTAACTTCAAAATTTTACTCTTGTAATTTATTTTATGCTCAGAATTAGGTCCAGACAGTCCAAAAGTTTATTTGAGTGTGTGAACATCTTTCAAACAGAGTATTTTTCTATAATTTGAGAGAAAATTGTCTTATGACACAAATCTTCTAGTAGTTAAAAACGGCATAAATCCATATTGGATCAAATTGCTAGCACACAGTATAGGCAACAATGTGTAATCTCAAACTAAACCTCTCGCTATTGCCACCGCTCATTTGCATCAAGGTAGCACTGAGGTCTCATTGGACTAAGCATTACACAGATAAAAAAAACCCCAACCTCTGACCCCTAAATACGCTCAGCCTAAAGTAGGCTGATGCTGCAGAAGCAGCTTAAATCTATCCATGCCAGCCTTAGCTAGCTCAATTCAACAAGCACTGTAGCTGTTATAGGATGGAGCCCAGTATTTTGCCTAATCATTCCAAGATATGCCTATACCAGAAGTACTTACAGCAATGATGAGATCACACTTGTATGCCATGCCACTAGTCTCTGAGTGATTCTTAATAGTGTGGAAGTCATTTCATGCAGAATATTCCAAACTCCTCAAACTACACCTACAGAGTCTGTAGATCCACAGATCCTGGGTCTCTAAGGATTTAGGTGTGTAAATTCAGAGCAGTGGGTCTACAGATCCATAGATCTCTGTGTTTGTAGTTCTTCTTTTGCAAACCCAGGGAAGGAATCAAAGCAAATTTGCCTCATTTGGGCAGCTTCTCTTTACGTAAGCAAGGGAGGCCTGGAACTTCTATTCAGAAAACCCACTGCCAGGGTATTTAGGACATGGAGAAACATCTAAAGCATTAGATAAAGTATAATAAAACTTAATAAAAGCAACTTTAAAATAACCTAATAATACTCTGAATCATTCCAACAAACTGAGCAAGTCCAGTGATGAAAAGGACAAGGACACAGGATGAAATGAAGTGATAAATATGGAACCGAGGAAAAAGATATCCAAATGCTGAAAGACTTTCTTTGCAATAAATTGTACCTTGATGATGTCCAGACCAGGCTGAGGGTACTCTAGGACTGGAAGTTGTTCATCTATATTCATTAGTCCAATCTCATCTGGATCAGCTCCCTGACTCACTAGATATACCACTTCCTGTAGCAAGCCTGTGCCTGCATAAACCAAACAATGAAAGAGAACAGATTGTATTATAGTTCTTATCTAAACAGAAGCATATGAAGGGAGACCTAGACATAGAAATAACTTCTGTCCTTAACAGTCTGCTGTGAACTAAGTCTGTAACTACTGTTTTAATGTAGTATGTCTGCTCCCTTAGTTTTATTCTAAACACATGAAGATCTCCTTTCATGCAGAAGACCTGAGATTTTTCTTCAGTAATAATGTAAATAGGTTTCTATCTCCCAATCATTTTACCTGTGACTTGCAAAGCATTTTTAAAAAGTTTTTCCCCTGTGAATGTTAGCTAGGCAAAATAATACTATTTCCATTTTAGAAATGAAAAAAAAAAGAGGCAGAGATCATCCAAGTTCACAAAATGCATTAGCAGCCATACTGGGAGACTGCCAGTGTCCTCTATTCTAAATTGTAGGCAATTCTACTGTTATGCAATGATTTGAGAGTCTATTTATACCTCCACGTTATGGACTGGATAAACCACTGAACGCATCAATACATAGCAACTTAGTCATAAGCTTTCGACACCCCAATTACATCTCTCTCCAGCCCAAGGACATTTACAAAGCAACCATTAGATATTATAGCCTTAATGACTGCACTTTGGAAAATTAATAGGTATTCCAAATAGAAGTTTGAACAGAGAAACTATTTCAAATGACTTTACCTTCAGGCAGGTAGGAAACCCTCAAAACAGGCAAACAAAGGTTCAGAGATATCTGACAGATGCTTGTGAAGAGAAAAGCATGGGCTTTTAGTGCGATGGAGGAAGAGACTAAGGACAGATCAAAGTGAGCTAGCAGGGAAGGGACCCCACAGTTTAGATGACAAGTCACACGGGCATGGGACATCCTGGATACTGCAATAGGTAGACCAATTATTTAAGAGTTGTGAGTGGTAAGGAAAATGAGACAAGGATTTATTCTCTCTCTCATGTTGCCTAAAGGAACAAGTAATTGTTCCAGAACTCTGCAAAGCCCCAGCCCACTTCAAAATCCCATATCCTTGGAAAGACGAGCTGCAAACTCTGAGATCGTGACTTTCATTCCTGTTTTAACTTGAAAACAACCTGCAAGTTGCAAGTACCTTGTAAGATTCACTAGGTTAATTCATGTTAACTAGCATGACTGTACACACTAACAGACGCATTTTGTACAAATTCTGTATGTTGCTCCAACATAAAAAACCCTAGTGTATCATTATTCAGGTATTTTTTTAATCTGAGCTAGGAAGAGTTACAAAAAGCTGATGTGCTTTAGAGGCTAGTTAGAATGAACGCAGTCTGGATACAACATGAAAGAACACACACCTCCAAGAATTGCTTTGGAGAGTAAGTACTTTAAGATTCCTGTTTCTTGACAGATTGGTGGGTAAATTAAAATGGCTTGGAAAAAAAAGAAACTTTTACATTATCATCACCCACAGAGACAGCTGTCACAGACTTAATACACACTTGCCCCTGAGGCTGTCCACTCTGCATTTTTAAGTCCAAGCATGTATTTTATACATTAAAATTAACATACATATAGTACTTCGGTATGTGTCCTTGTGACTCTGAATGAGCACAACCCTTGTTCTCATTAAATATTTATTCTGACAGGAGACACCTGGTTCTCCATAATTTATTTCTGTATTTCCAATTCCGCCTGCAAAGAAAAATGCTATTACAGCAACCTTTTTCCATGAAAGAAAAAGGAATAACTGTATGGGGATAAACAACACAACCACGACTTTCTAATTTTTTGTTACTCAGCTACTCTCTATGCAAAAAGAAGCCGTCTCCGTTGTGCCTCTAAATACCGAAGGGCCGCAGGGTTGAGGCAGAACTATGCTGAAACTTCAGGAGAGCAGCATGTTCCCTACCAGCTCTCTACAGAGTCCACCAGATAAGTAGGAGGTGAGGGCCAGGGAGCACAGCCCCCATGGCCTTCTCTGGTTCTGCTCAGACCCATGGCCATGCACTAGATTTGGCTTGATTGCTAGCACATCCGTGGAGCACTGCAGAGAGAGGAAATTGCGTATTAATGTAGGAGGCATGGGGAAGGAGGGTTCTGATTCAGAAGGAAGTAGGCCTTCGGAAGCTCAGAAGTCTTTAAATGTGCTTCCATCAAAAACAGTGATTCATTGAAAGAGTAATGCTGGGCACATGGCAGGTACTCAAAGCAGAGAAATAAAAATCTCCATCAAGTACAGGTTCTTTAGAACAGTGCTTTAAATCTGTGAACCTCAGTGCTAATTAGTAGCATGCGCATACAAAAATTACTGTAGTTATGTATGTAGTGCTGCACATGATTCCAGCACCCTATCCCAATTCACACAGCAAACAGTATTTCTGCAGTATCTCTTCTACAAAGGGGAAGATTACAAGCTGACATTTAGACGTCCAGCTTCTGGTCATCCAGCAGGTTAGAATTTCTCCTGGCTACACCTGCAGCAGGGCCACTGATCCTGATTTGTCCCACCCATGAACTCTGTTCTAGTTTTCACTTTTGTCACTCACTACATTAGCCTGATTTTTTTTCCACATTAGCACTCAAGTTATTCTGCTTAGGATTTTCAGAGTCTCAACGCAAATGAAAACTAGAGATTTAACTTTTGAGGGAACTATGGGTTTTTAATTTGTTACCCTTAAATGATAATTGATTATCTCCCACACACATTCCCAAGAGCCCCATACAAAAAAACTTCATCAACCTGATCTCCTGTTTAAAAAAAACCTGAAACACCACATGCTTATTTGTTTGAAAAAAACCAACAAAAACCCCAGAAAGCCAACAAACTAAAAGCCTTTATATATATAGTTAGATATATATAACCTCTTCACATCTCTATTAGGGTTAAAAACAACTCAAGTTAAATTACAGACATCAGAGCTGAACGTTCTTTTGGTTTAGAAATTGTGGATTAACCTAGCAACAGACAAATGGCAGCCCAAATTCCAGACCTAGCTGCTAGGGCAAGATTTTCTAGCCCCTGGGAACACCAGCTGGATGGAAAGCCAAACAAACTGGGGTACTATACCTATGCCTGTGATGAGAGGCCCAAGCCTAGACTGGGGCTAGCAGAATTTATAAAATTTGCCACTGTGGGAAGTGAATGTAAGTCTTCTGCTGTAGCCCCTGATTCCTCACCTGTGTACAGAAACGGGCCATTTAAACAAACTGACTTAAACTGATGTTGGTGGAGATGTGCAAAAACCACTGTTTTACGGGTGGAAGCTAGAGTAAATTGCTGAAACGGAGATTTTCAAAGGAGATTATGGAATAACCTCTGATAATCCTACTCTATCACAAAACTTCGCCAGATCTAAATGTCACAGAAACTTTCTTAGTAAAAGGGAAAATGATGATACTTGTTGGAGAGAAGAAAAAGATGAAGGAAGCCTAAGGAAAAAAAAAAGATGCAGAGCTTATCTTTATACTCCCTACATTTCTGGCCTGGCTGCCAACAATGATTTGTATTCACTTGAGGGTTACTCACTTTTTAAGTGAAATTAAAGGATTAGGTCACTAAGTGGAAAAGCTAGCATGTGTGCATATGAAGCCAAGGTTTTTCTTGGAGACAATCAGTGGATCTTGTGCATCTCTAGTATTTTCCATCACTTTCTCCTTGTGTTGCTGAATGCATATGAATGTACATGCATGCCTCACTCAGGATGGTACAGAAAGAGCAAACAGTCACTGACAAACAGGTTTAATCTGTCAGCCTTTGGGCATGAGGGACCAGATGCAACATTCATAATTACCCAGCAATTCTACCCTTTCTTCTTCCAGTTGCGGCAGATCCACATGTCATCCTGGAGGAAGACTGCTGGCCCTGCTACTTCCAAGGTTATATTGCCAAAAGAGTCGTGGAATTAATTTACGTTTATCCAATTCCAACTAAAATGGAGCCAGTCAGCATCTGAGGAACTTCAGTGCACTGTACCTGAGAAACGCTCTTCCCTCACAAGCTCTTCTGTTATGTCAATACAGCACCTCAGGGGAAAACAGTGTTCCAGTTTATCACACAAAATCTGGCAAGAGATGGGATGGGAAACAGCTGTGATAAAAACCTGCAAATTCTAGCAGTATCTTAGGATGGCCTTTTAAATTATCTGTGAACCTGCATTTTGCATTTCTTCTCTGCATAACAGCATGTACAAAAGCAGCCCAGTCACAGGAGTTTGAAAGTGTGCTGGTTGGGCTGCACTGTCCTTTTCTGTGATGCCTAATCATGCACAGAAATCAGGACTCATTAAGAATCCTACCATGCTTACAGCATCTGCTATGATGATTGGAAACTCTTCGTTTGTACCCTTTTTCATGGCCAATGCCTCAGCAACAACAGCAGTCAGTTCATGGCCATACTGCTTCTGCTTATCGGTAGGTGTAACTGCTGCAGCAGTAACTAGACAGCATAGCAAGATAGCCAAAACTTTGCAACACCACAGCTACTCCTTTCTGCTTCTAGGCGTTAGATGACTTTTGACGTCAGACTCCCTCCTCTGTAGGAGGGAGAAATATTCTTTAGTGCAGCTGTTCTCTGGCTCCTCGCACTACTTTCTGGCCACTGGCACATTCCCATGCAGTCAGGGAACCTCAGATTTGTTCAAAGTGAAGTGACAGACATAAAACCATAACATTTCCTGCAAAATTTTGCTTCCCTACGTGGTGTCTAATGTAGTTTATTTCAGTTTTCTGCCCTCCATATCAGCTGACATGGGACAAACCTGCAGCTCAAGGATGCAGAGGTCTTTGGTATGTACCTTTTATTCACCTCTTGTTTGGAAACCACGTGGAAAAATAAAATAAAGAAATACTAATGTTAGTATTAACAGTCTTCTAGCACTCTCAATTTGTTGCACTTCATTTGCTTGATCAAGTTTCAGCTAATACAATGCAATGGACCCATTTAGACTCATAATTTTTTTATAACATTGGTAGATGTAAGTGCTCATTAAAAATGAGGGCTGCTAAAGCTGTCAGATTGACCTAGCAAGTGCTGTAAAGCGATTCCCCACATAGTTGTTCTAATTGCCTGCAAACTCATTCCCCTTCACCAATTTCAGTGTATATCTGCAGGTAAGTATGACAGATTCATCTTCATGCTAGAATAGCAGAGAGAAAATTACATTTTTCCATTAGAAGCAAACAATTTCCAAACCACAAAAATATCTCCTTTTGAGGTCTGTATGTTCAAGTTCTCCTACATCTTGGGATTCCAACAGGCTTAAGAATAGGGATTTTCATTATCAATTAGGGTTTTAATAATAAAAATAATGTATACCCCTTGATACTGTATTTTCCAATTCTTCTGTTGCTAGATGAGACTCAGGATTCAGAATAAAGGCTGAAATTGTGATGTTATAT
Organism: Pandion haliaetus; assembly: GCA_013401275.1. Classification (NCBI taxonomy): domain Eukaryota; kingdom Metazoa; phylum Chordata; class Aves; order Accipitriformes; family Pandionidae; genus Pandion; species Pandion haliaetus. The sequence goes on along the minus strand of VYZV01021792.1, from coordinate 55,535 downwards.
TGCCAATATTTTTGACTGACCTATTAAATATGTATTAGAGGGCCCAATTTTCAGAAAGGCCTGAATACTCATCCTCTCAGATTAATGCCCCTTTTTTGTGGCCTAAATGCCCCTAAGTTTAATAGTGATCTGTCAAGGGACTCTGTGGAACATGAGGAAACTGAATCCAGATCTTCTGAAACTGATGGCAACAGTGTAAATAAGATTGGGTTTAAAACAAGTGTTAACTACACAGCTTCCAGTAACATTCAGTAAGCAGAGTCTTGGATTTTTTGACTTATTAATCAGTTTATTTTTCCACTTGCAGCTACTGGCTTTTAAAAGAAAACCAACAGGCTAAGTTCTCCTTGTCTTTTACTAGACTTACATCATAGAATGCAGACACAGGTCCATTACGTCTGACTTGTGTTTTGAATGTGTTTCACCAGAGGCTGTAAACTGCAAATTATGAAAACCGTATTCTATTCAGGATTAAAATGTACTTTCTGTCTGGTAAAAAAGCTGTCACTGAACTGTTTACATACATATATTATCCACAGAATTATTGCTACTATGCATAACATAGTATCCTAAAGCACTACTTTAATGAACTGGTTACAAAACAGGGTTATTTTCAGCTAATGCATTAGTACTATTTTTAAAAAATGGCCTGAGTCCTAATTCTCCCTTACATTAGCACACTAACTACTCAATAGAGGACAGGATGAAAAGTGTAGAATCGACCACAGTGCATCTCAGACCAGGCACCGACTGTTGAGGCATCTCCACTTCCATACAGCAAGGCAGGCAATGCAGTATGTTTCACACTTAACGCCAACAGAAGCAGCTTGGAGAAAGAGGCCTAGTGATGCTTTTGAGCATGCTGGATCCTAGTAAATAAAACACACCAGGGCCTGTTCTCTGGAAGGACATGTGGGACAGCCGAACCCACATCCACAGAGATCAATTTCCCAAAACAAGGCAGCCTCGTCCATAGCTTCCTAGGAACAGTCCCTGGCTCCAGCTATCTCCCACACCATGCCAGGGAGCACACTGTCTGGGAGAGATCAAAACTGTCAGGGAACGTGCTAGCAAGAAAATAGCATGGATGACAGCCTGTTGGAGCCTCTGTCTAGTGTACTAGTGTAGCCACAGTGAAGCAGATAACTGGATTGTCTATATTGCATACTTTAGACTTTATAAAAACAGAAGAAAAAATAGCTTGAGTCACATACTCCCTAACCATTACATCTAACCAATGGCTACCCCCATCTGTCCCAGCAGGCAGAGGTCCACAAGGCAAAAACCTCTTGTTGAGGACAGCTGGGGCAAAAAGTGTTTTTTTTTTCTATCACTCTTAAGCCACAACATCCTCAACATACACTGCAGCAAAGACTAGGCAAGTAGTATACTAACAACTCAAAGAACTATGAGTCAGGTGCGCAGATTGCTCAAAATCTAGGGATTAAAAACAACAACAAGCCACAAGTTTGTCTTTATTTGCCTTCTGATTGATGAGTCATGATTTGTGTCTTTATGCTTGTCTCCACATCCATGATTTCATCATATCTAGGTGACCCAGATTTTGTTACAGGTCCTTCACTGACAGCTGATATTGGTTGGTAACTGATATTTCTTGGTATCGGATACTCAAAGGGAAAAGTATTTTACTCTTCTCTTTAAGCTTTAGCTGGGCTGGTAAAATCTGTCCATGTCTATGGATGCTCATCATGTCTGCACCAGCTGTCATCACCAATGGGGCAATTCGTGTGATGTTACTCCAATTCACTTAAAATTAAATCAGCCAAAATAGCTTAAGGAGTTTCTATTTTTGGCATCAACTCACCTAGAAAGTTTTGCCTGGGACAAACTAGAATGCATCCACACAAAATACTCTGCAGGTAGTTCTTCAAGAGAAATGACAAACAGGAGGCGAAGGACTCCAACATCCTGCACTAGCGCTGATTCCTTTTAAAAGAGGACATCTACCCACACCCTTAGATTATTTCTCTTTCAATTTCTACTCACCAAACATGCTCCCGTGGTTTAAGAAAGCACAACACCTATCATGCTAAAACAAACAAAAAAAAATGTATAGTATAACATGTCAGGAACATGAAAGTAACAGATAAGCCTGCTTGCTCCCTTACCAGCTGTCTGACAGAATCACATCCCTTTTCACCCTCCCACACTTATTCAAGGTTGACCAGGTCTAAAGTCAACCCAGTACATTCAGTTGTTACCTTCTCTCCACAGGCTCCTCCCTTTGATGGACTTCCTCATGATCCAGTTTAGAGACACCATGTCTTTCATGACAAAAGTGCAAGCATTAGGATCATGCAGTCCTACTAAGGGGTTGGCCAAGAGGACAGTAATTCACAGGGGAAGAGTACTTTTATTGGCTAATATATGCTACAGGGCAGATTCTGTCTCAAACATCCAAAAATTATCTGGCAAACTTTGGCCATGTAAACTAACAATGGTACCTCCTCACAGTGATGGGCAAATGGTGTATTAGCAAATTTTTAAATCTTACCTCCTCTCTGGAGCATACATAAGAAGGTACATGCCCTTACCCCAATCTTACCTCAGTTGTATCCTGCCCTCCTGCTTCCTCTGGCACTCCTATTCTCCCAACCTTTTAGAGCCTGTATCAAAAACATGCCTAAATTGCATCATACGTTACCCCAGCAGGAGCTCACAATCTCCAACAGAAAGTCTCCCCACCGTGTATAATTTCCCTTCATTTTCATACGGGTGACGGAACACTGTACCAAGGAGAACAACGCAGAAGAGAACTTTGCTGTAATGACAAGTCATTGTTTTTTAAAATCACTCTCAAGGACTTCATTGAGAGAAGTGCATATTTGTCCTAGAAATCAGTGGCGCTAAGGGTAACTGCATCACTTTCTGTGTTCTGTTCTACAGAGTCATAATATGGTCTGTGGCTAAATGCAGAGCCTCATAGTGAGCTCTGCTGATTGAAATAGGATCAGAAAGCAGGAGACAATAGGGCATCCATATTAGAAACTTGTGCGGAGGTAGTTCTCATACCCTTTGCTGTGAACATGTTCCTCTCCTCATATGGTAAGTGCATTTCAGAAGACATCTGTCACTACTCAAAATGCAATTTTATGCCTCAGTTTCAAACCCTTCCAGGAAAATTGTTAGGCAAAACCTGCCTACACATTAATGTGCATTTGCATATATTAGATGGTTAAATTGCAAGAAGGCAGCACACCAATAGTATAATGTAAAACCACAGCAGATGTTACACATGCAAAAANAAAAATGCAAACAAACTACCCCAAAAAAAAAAAAAAAAAAAAAAAGTAGCACATTTTTGTTTCAGAATTTCAAGAAACACTGTTTATCCTTTATGCATGAAACTACACAGCCTGTTTAGTCAGCTATTGGTTGTGTAAGGTCAGGGAGCAAAGCATTTTATCTCAAACAGAATCCCCCTCATATTATAGCTGCCCTAAGCAAAACCATTCTTGCAAGGTACCTATGCCCCCACGCATAATTAGCACACAGTCATTCCCTCTGCTGAATTGCAGTTTTAGGCAAACTACAGCCATTTCTGTTCTATTCCTATTGCCGCTCTTCAGAATTAGAAATGGAAATAGATCTAATTGGGAGTATAAAAGGGGATCAGCCAATCTATATCACCATGGGTTTTCTCAGTATTGCAGCAAAATCCTTGAAGATAACACACCATTTCTGATAGAAAGCACTGGTGATCCAATAGAAGCACTGACATTGATCATTATTAATGTGCACTTCAGCTATATATGCATAGAGCAATCCAATTTTAGTAATGCCTGTAGCTGTTCTGCGCTACTTTGGCAACCCTGATCAGCAGTAAGCAGGCTTTTAACTGGATGGTTAACCTGGGTTTATGACTGCCTTGCATCAACAGGACACTGCAAAGCAGCCAACATACTGCCAAATCTGGACTACTGCATGTATAGCCAGTGTGTGTCTTCTGAACATGATTCTCATCTCACCTTCTTCACACTTGTCTCATCTTGTTGCCTTAGATGAATTTATTACTCATGCAATGAATGCAGTGAAGGGCTAATTCAGCACCATTGCCTATATCCCTTACAGTGATTTAATGTCATTATATATCATCTCAAACTTGCAGCCTTATAAAGGATGATGGCCTTCACATCCTGCACTATAAACAGCAGGTGGGTAAAAGCATATGAAAAAAAGCAGCGCTGATGGGACAATACAGGAGGTAGTTCCTTCCCCCCCAGCATAGGGTGTAGGAATCCATACTGTACCCAAAAAGAGAAAAGTCTTCATTTAAAAAAAGACTGCATAATAAGAACGAAAAATGATGTGTACTTAATCTAATTCAGTCCAATGTTCAAGCACTTTGCTTCCTTTCATTAATATCTTCACTATGAAAGATGAACATTAACATGAAATGAGAATGACTGGCTGTTGGGTTTGGCTGATTTACATCATTTTCTAATTCTTTAGTCTTTGACGTCATTATCATATAATCCAGTCAACAGTGATTTCACATGTCCAGATTACACTTTTTACACAGGGTAAAACCTTTTTCCTTTTTTTTCCCTGAGCCTGCTTTCAAAAAGCAAGTTGCTTGAGTTTTGCACTACTTGACAGTAGGGAAACAATTATGCTACATTTGCAAAAGACCCAGCGAAACCTATTAGGTAGCTGGAGAATCCTTCCTATTCTGAACCATTTGTTCTGTCTTTAGTAACATCTCTTCACTGGTTTGATAAAAGGCTCATGAGAGAAACACTGCTAGCTAGATAACAAAACCAAGTTTCCTTAACAGATTTTTCTTCTCCACCTTTATTTCCTGTTCGAGGCACGTAAGGACCTATTCAATTCTACTCCCGCTGATATCAAGTCAAATACAGTAGTGGCAAAATTAACACTGTCTTCAATTACTTATTATTTGATGTTTTTTTTTATCATTTCTTTGCTTAGCAGTATGTAAGAAGGTATTTTGAGCTATACATAAACAAATCGAGATAGATCCATTACAAAAGGACTTTCAAAGCACAGGAAATGAGTGGTCCTAACCCCCAGAAACACTTGTCTACAGGTGTTACTTTCTGCACCTGAGTGGTCCTCAATGGAGCAAGTTTAAGCAGCAGAGTGTTTACTCTTCTAATTGGTGGAAGGTACATGACTTCAGTCACCAAGAGCATGAAATCAGATTCAGATATGGAGCCTGTACATCAGTCCCTAAACGGACAGCTCACAAAACATATCTCCATCACCCAATGCAGTTTGCTGTTCCCTTTCTGTTTCCACAAGAACTCCATTCTTTCTGGCGAGTTGGTATGAGAACTGATGCACATTCATATCGTGTTAAAATGGAACGATATCTAAGCTTTATTCATTACTTAAGACAGAGAAACCAAGTAACTGTGATGTTATTGTAAAAGAGAAAAAGTTAAATACCATATTCTGATTTTAACAACATTAACTTGTTCATCCACATTCATGAAAGTAACAGAAGTTTCCTATCATTCCATGTCACAGGGAAGAGCTTCTAAGTGTGTATAATATTGCCTCAAAAAACAGAGGTCAAAGGAAAAGAATCCCAAATGTATTTTGTGTAAAAATCTCTATTTTTTTAAGCCAACCTCACGATTTCTTGAGGCTTACCTCTAGGCCAGTAACATTTCCATTCATTCTTTAAATGAAAATGGATTAAGCTCAAGGCACCAAAATCCTGCATAGAGACTAGGACTATAAATCCAGAATAGCAGAATCTAGCTCTTTCGCAACTGCAGAATTGTTGTTACAAAAAAATGCCAACAAAACTCTTGGGAGGAGTTCCATATGAGAACACTGGAAATGAAGGCAAGTCAGCTGAGTTAACACACAAGCATCCATGTGGATGCTTGCATTCCCTGAGGAGCCGTAGCTACAATGGCATAAGGCCACCTCAGACTTGCCATGACCAGGGTAAACCTCTGCAATCCACCTCAGCTGCCTCATGTCACTGTGTCTGCTGACAGCTCCCAGCCTAGAAACTCCCAGAGCTTGGGCACATCCTTGGACAACCTTTCACTCTGATTCTCCTCTCATTTATGACTACACAAATCAGGACTGTCAGTAGTGTTGGACCTATGCATTTCCAGGTAGATGGGAAGAATTGGATTCCTTGTACTTAGGCTTATCCGTCTGTCACATCATGCAGAGGCCACCAGCACATGTTAGCTAGTTAGGCAGCAAGCCAAGGCACTGAAAAAGTACAACGTACCAAGCCATAACAGAGGTATGCTTACAGGCAGGTAACAGAGGACATAGGCACAGTGATTCCCTGCCATAATATTCAATCAACATAGCTCTGTGCAGACATGTCACCTACTGACTGATTGCTATGGCATGTAACTGCAGTTATGTTAGCTGGTGGGTTAGATGACCACAGCCTGCAGGACATCCCTGCAAGCATAGGTCATATGTAGCCACGTAATCTTAGTCAAGGAATAATACTCTATATTTAATAATAAGACTATCATTGTGCAGTACAATAATGCTTAAAGAACCAGAAACCAAACATTACCAGTAAATATAACCTCACTGCCAAGAGATTTTTATAGTCTGCAGAAAACATGAAGGGTAGGATTGCACAAGACAAAGCAAGATTTCACACAAGGCATAGTCATTTGGTACATTTTCTTTATGGTGTATTCCTTAAATCAAGACATTTTGCCAATATGATTTTATAACATGGTCCCACAGACAGCTAAGACTGGAAGGTAAAGGGGAAGAAACAAGAGGCCAGAGATAAGAAATCCTTAAAGCAATTTCACAGCCAGAGAAAAGCTAACTGTGCTGACATGCCCAATGGTTCAAGCCTCCCTTTGCCTAAGTGTTGAGTTTTGAGTGCTGAGTATGATCAAAGAATATTCTAGATGCTGGTGAGCAGAAGTCTTATTAATTTTAGTGGAGAATCAGACAAACAAGAAAAGTGGGGTTTACATTGTATCCTCTTTATCTGGTTCACAGTCCAGCAGCTGTGACTGTCACTGCTGTAATGGTCAATGGATCAAACAACTGGGACACACAGTGTCCCTGGCACAGAAAGATTAACAGGGATTATAGTACAAGGGAAATGGGCCGTGGAAGAATGCAGACAGAGCCCCTGACATGTGGCAGAGAAAAGGGAAGGACAGAGTGATGAACAGAGCTCCTCCCATCAGCCAAGGAAGGGACTGGGGCACACCAGTGCCCCAGCAAGAGGAGGTGTTGGATTCAGGAGCGCTGGAAATAGAAGAGGATAAAAGAGTGGTATGCATGCAGTGGGAGAGGCATGCAGAACAGGAGGCGGCAGAAAAACCCACAATGTGTGCAATGCACTTTACCAACAGGTGCAACGAGAAGCATGACCTTCTTCTGTACATACAGCATCTTTTAAGCAAATAAAATTATGGACAATTCAATTTAACTTTCTCTAGTTGATTTCATACAACACCGGAGGTAAGCATTAAAGAATTTGAAAGAGAACTCAGTGAACATACACACAGGAAAGCTGTCCTTGAACTGATCCAGAAATTCACTGTTGGCACTTCGTTAAGCCAAATGCCTAGAATAAGCCATCATATTCCCTACAAGCTAGTGGGTAGTTATAAAAATCCAGTGCTGCAAGGAAAATTCAAAATTCTATCTATAAAAAAAACCACCTCCAGACAGGTAAAGGCCATATCCAGCACTTGCTCTTCTGTCTGGCACTAAACACAAAAGTTCTCATGAACTGGGCAAGTATCAGCTTCAAGTCCAGCCAACGACTGACATTTTCCCACACATAACTCCAGAAAATTATATGGCAAAATAATCATCATGGGAGAGAGAGCTTCATTGTTAATGTAAATAGCTCACTTTCTCAAATTACCAGTTTTGCAAAAGGCATTAATTTGTGGGCTTTGACCCAAGAATGCAAAATGCATATTCATTCAGAACAGATACAAGATGGTATTAAGAGCTATTGTACACCATTTATGAGTAAAGCAAATGGACAGATCATGTACAGTCAGGGGTTATCATTGTTAAGACACAGCAAAATACCAAGTGAACCTGGACTCAATACTATCTCTAGGGACTGATTTAATTCCACTGAAATAATTGACCTTAACAGACAGCTAATCTAGCTCTTAGCATGGTGACTGAGGGAATACCATGAAAGAATTTGCTTATTCATTAATTCTGTAGTTTAAGTTCGTAGAGGAGAATTTTAATTTTCAAGGAGGGTACAAAAAGCCCACAGTATGAGAGGGTTCAAGAAAAGCTGTGACAGAGAAACAGTGTTTCCTATGAACATTGCATCTGTATCCTATCTGTGAAGCGATCTGTTGCGTGAGCTCCAATTATTTAATGCTATAGAGAATGGTATTCCATTTTACATTTGCAGCTACTGTAAATCTCAGTGTGTCCCATTTAGCCCGCCCATTTTATACTACAAAGTTATATGAAAGACAAAACCTGTGACTTCATTTCTTCAAGAGCAGTAGCATACCTGATTTTAAATTATGCATCATGATAAAAAGGTTTTCTGTAATTACAGTTCTACCATATGCATATGTATAAGCATATATACACATTCACATATTTAATTGTCTGAATGAGTCTCTGGGTTTTAGGCATAAGCTTCTCCTAGTCCAGCAGCACCCAAAAGCTATTACCATTGATTGGACACAGGTGTTAAGAATAATTAAAGATATAAGAAATATCATTATTTAGCCATCCATCAGTGGAAATCACATTAAAGCAGAGTCATTTTCCATTAGGCTTATTACATTATTCCCAGTAAGGCCACTGGTACATTCAATTTTCTACCATTATTGGACCAGCTTTTTCCTGGGTCACTCCCAATTTACCAATACCTGTAACTTTTTCCAAGCCCTATCTCCATCTTACATGTTTAGAGCTGTATAGTCTAGTCTTGCAGAGTATAATGTCTTCCAAATGGCATGCATACTACTTCATCAGTCCCTAGGATTACTGAAGTAGTCCTGACCCTATAAACCACTTGTTCATTTTCTTTGCCGGATAAACAAACATATGACCAACAGCTACTGAGGGAGCCTTCTGCTATTACATTGTAGCATAGGGCTCAGTAAGAGCTAGAAGCTCTGGCCTCTCACACATCTAGCAGACAGACTCATTTGTGTATTTTCCACAGTTTGAGCAGTCAGAGAGCTAGTGAAATGCTGAACAAAACTGATTTCCTTAAGAACAACATAAAAGTTTTCCACTGAACGTATCTGACATTGGTGCATTTTTCTCCTCCTAAAATTCTGTTGCCAAAAAATATTCCTGAAATTTTGGTCAAATGTAATTTATTAACAGGAGCTAGATAAGTGGTCCCAACCATGTTTTACCTTTAAAGATTACCAAAAAAAGCCAAAGTATTTCACCCTGCATAATTATATTTTGTGCATGAAATCTGTTTTGTAAACCTGCTTTTTTGATTACAACAACATTATGAAAATTCTGATTAGCTCCAGTAAACAGAAAAATCTTTGTCAACACTACTGAGACAGGAAGATGAAGTTGTAGTTAAGGTAATGCAGAAGAGCTTGGAGTTCTGGATTTAATTTCTGGCTTTGCTGTAGACTTCCTGCATGACCTTGGCTATATCAATGGGAACCATATTCGGGCAGCCCAATTTCTACTGACATGCCTGTCCCTAGCCTGCAGACCCTTTGATAATCGATTCAGAAGCCCTAAATAAGGCACTGAGTTGTAAGCCACATAGGATCAGCTGACAAAACAAGTTCCAAGGGTGTCAGTAAACTTCAGGCTACCTAACGGTAGAGCTTGCAGATGTTATTATTGTCTAGAGCCTATTCCTGTGACAAAGGCGTCAGATTCCTCAAGACCTAAGTATTCTCTTTCCTGGCAAGTAAAATACTATGGCACTTATTTTGATCCCAAGGCTGTTCCCCCAGCTCCTCCACACAACACTGCACCTTCAGTTTTGGTGCCCCAGTTCTCAATCTTCCTTTTCCTTCTTCCACAGTGACTGTTAGTAAACCCTCTTATAGTAAGCGCTGCCACTGACGTTGTAAGTGGACAGCTCCCTGTCACTAGCCTCAGCTAGGGCCCCAAGAGACCTAATATGATGTTGCTATATTCACAAAATAATAGCAAATTAAATATGATTACGCAAGCTGGCTTTCCACGGCCAACTGTATAGCCATCAAAACTAAGCTACTGCCAGCTGACGTATTAGCTATATCATGCCCAGCTGCTGGAAACTGAGGTTAGCTGAGGGTATTTAATGATCCACCAATATGAAGCTGGGGTGCAAAACTAATACAGGAACATGGTAAACCCAGATTCACAAAACTGAAATCGTAAAACCGAAAGAATGAAATAGTGTTCTTGCTGCATGCTACAAATCTTTAAAAGAACAATAAAGATGTGGCTGCCTACTCCTAATCCTAGCATTTTGGGGGCCATCCGCCTACATACTATCCCTTATCTAATGCATGCATCTATCAAGCTCTAGTCAGTCTTTAACAGCATCACTGGTAATGAAATATCAAAAAAATGTGAAGACAAATATTTGAAACTGCTTAAGAAATGATAACATAATAGATGCTGCAATGTAGAAAATGGTGTGCTGCTTCAAACATACACACAAGAAATTGAAAAGCATTAACCATTCATACCACAAATAAGTCAGAAACCCATGATACTGAAACATCATTTTACAAGGGTATTTACAGAGCTAGCATCTGTCATCTCCAGTGGACTTTGTATTTTCTAGAAAGAGATCTGATTGTCAGGAAAAAAGTCATTCAAGAATGCGCTTAGTAAGAGAGAGTCTATCTGGTTTTACCAGGTGGGTTACAAAGCTACCATATTGCCTGCCTCTTTGCAGGCAGCACTATATCCATGTCAGTTCTGTTTAAACATTTTTGCTTAGAAATGGAGAGGGTGAGAAATCAAGAAATATCATACTAAAAGCAGGCGCCCGAATGGTATAAAACAGCCAAAGGATGCGTTTACTGGAGGAACGCACACTTACACTGCTGACAGGAGATACTCCCGGTAATTCAGACAGTGCAGCAAGAACGTACTTCGAGCACATGTTCTCCCAGAGGGGTCCGGGCGGCCGCCTCGGGAGCGCCATACGGCAGGCTGTGGAGCAGACAGCAAACCTGTATGCCACATCAGAAACCTGTATGCGCGCCATATACGTTCCCGCTTTTCTACATCTACGCCGAGCGAGATTTCCCTCGCCGGGAGCAGCATCTTCATCCCCGAGTAGTTCCGCTAGCGGGCACCGGGACCGCCGAGGCGAGGACCACCGCCGCTGGCGCTGGCTTCTTCCTAAAGCCGGGGGGCGCGCCCCGGGGGAGGGACGCCCCACCCGGGGCCCGGGGCGGTCAGTCTCCTCAGCCCTGAGG
>VYZV01021792.1:14001-43647 GCA_013401275.1 Pandion haliaetus | reverse complement strand
GGCGCACCGCCCGGCGCATGGGCTCCGCGCGCGGTGATGTCATGCGCGGCAGCCGCAGCGCGCGGCGGTAACGGGCGGGCGGGCGGGCGATGGCCCCTCTCCCTCTCCCTCTCCCTCTCTCCACGGTCGAGCGGCCGCAGCCGGCTGGGGCAGAGGCAGGGGACGGAGGGCGGCCCGGCCTTCCCCCGTCACCTCAGCCCGCGGCAGAAGGCTCCGCGGTGCCGCGGCAGTGGCGCGGGCGGTGTAGCGGTGCCAGGGGCCGGCCTCAAGGAAGAGGCGTGCGGAAGAGGGGGATGAGCGGCGGCAGCGGTCGGGTGCAGCGGGGACTCGTCCCCATCCTTGCATGGAGCCCAGGCACGATGCTCGGCAGGCAGGGAGGGAGGAGGAGGGGGTAAGAGTGAGGAAGGGGGCACGCACCCACCCTCTTCAGCAAGGCAGATCATTTTGCTCCTTGCAGTGCTCAGGTTTAAACGCATACGTGGGGTTTTTTAACACAGTAAGCTCTTCATCCTGGTTCCGTTTTCCCTATCTCTTGGATGCTGCCTCTTTGTATCTGGTGGGGTAATAGCTTTCATTACAGCATGAGGCATCTTGCAGGTGGGCTCAGGCCTTAGCACCCAGCCCCTGCCTGGGCAGGTACCCAGCACGTCCCCTGCCAATTCTGACTTGCTCCCTGGACTTCCCAGGGTGGCATCAGAGCTGACTCATTAACTTACCTTGTTTGGTGGCCATTATGCAGCAGAAACCACCCCTACCCCAACGCTACTGGGGGCTGGTTAGTGAGGACGCAGCCCCACCTGCACTGTTGCTGCTGTCTTCGCATCCCTCATCCTCCCTATTACAGCAGCTCCAGTCTATCTGCTCCTGGCAGTACAAGTGAGGCCTGGGCAGAACTCGGATAGCGCTCCCGGTTGGGCTTATGGACAACATAGCCCAGGTGCTGCTGTTCAGGGTATTTAAGGCCTATTGGTGCCTGCTGTGGAGGTCTAAAATCTCTAACCTCCCTTGAGATCTGTTTGCGTTACAGAAATGAAGACTGTTTTGGCTGTTTGGTCTGCCACAAATGAAAACCTTAGCAGTAGTTCAACAAAATTAAGACTTCTGTTACTTCCAGAAAGGTTACTGAAGAGTTTTGGGTTAGTTTACTTTTATTAGCCTTGTAATAGCTGCTTTATTTTGTGTTTAATTATGTATGTTTCTGTAATAGTGCTAAAACATAATAGAAGTTCTTCAAAAGCTTCAGATACAAAGCATCTGTAGCAGATGTGCATTTGAAAGAAATTAAATAAGCGTATAAAGAAGTAGCAAAGCAAGGGAAGAGGGTACAGTGACTTGGAAAATATATGTTTCTAAGTACTAGAGAGTAAACTGTAGTTAATTTCAATTGAGTTTACTGAATTGTGAACAGTAGCTAGCTGGAGGTTGTGTGTCCTGTCAAACTGTCCCTTTTAAAGGAGCAACCTCAGGAAAAGCAACAGTGCAAACAGCTGATGTCAGCAACTGCTTTCACCTTTTATAGCTCCATCTACCAGCATGCATACTTTTACTGTAGTTTACTTACATTTGTTCATATTAATAGTAAACTGCAAACATTAAAACTATGGTTACAGCAGGTAGGAAAAGTCCACCAAACACTAATGTCAAAAATATTATTGCATTGAATGAAAATGATTTGCAGGAATGTGTTGGGTAAAACAAAACAAAACACCTTAAAAAAATTCATCCTGGAGTCAGTGGTTGACTAGTAAGACTTGCCCTAGAAGTTGATAATGCAGGTTCAAGTCCCTGTGATCCTAAGTTTAGTTTTGAGCCTGCTTCTTCAAGACACTGAAATCAGAATTATCTGTTGACATCTAAAAGAACTTTTCCAATTTTTAAAAAATAAGTTTTTGATAAAAAGTGGGTTGACAAGAATAACAGGCAGCTGGTATTCTGTATTTTAAGATAATATTGTAAACTTAGGGCATTCTGGCACTGCCTGTGCTTTTCTTTCCTATGGTGTTTTAAATGGTCTGTTTTCTTCATTTCCTTGCTTAACAAAATAATTCAGAATTGCAGTTTTCTATGGAAAGTGGAGTTGCGGGGTCTTCTGGCCAACCTTTGAGGCAAAATTTATTTATTAGTCTTTTCTGATGATTAAAAGCATTAAGCTGTACTAGTAATAAATGACTTTAAAGTCCAACAAAACAGACAGACTTGAATTCCAGTCTCTATTACTATTTTTAAAAATTTTAGTTTAGTTTTTTAAATTCCTGACTTAGTCTTCAGGCATAGATATAGTTAATACATCAAGTGGAGGGAGCCATATTGACAATGGAAAAACTCTGTTTCTGTTTTCTCTTTAAGTTAATAGGAGCTGTACAAATTTATCTCAGGGTGGAATATTGGCTTATGTAGAGCAAAAAGCCAGGCAGGCATTACCACAAGGGATGCAACAATAATTGGAGCTATCTCTTTAGCAATGGATGCTTTCACTTACCTTATAATGCTTCATATGAAAGAGCAATCGGAGCCCAATGTGGCTGAGAAACCACGTACCCTGGATTAACTGCACTTGGAAAGATCATCCCTATGTTACAGGTGACGTAAATCCTAATTGCACAGCTGATGTATGCACATGTATACTAGGTGTAGAGGATTTACTGCTTGTGTGCAGATCACTGGCCCAGTGCTTACTCAGATCTGACATATCAGAGACACATCAGATTTGCTGGGAATTCAAAGGCAGCTGAAGTACAAAATGCATGAAAGCTATTTGTTTAGGAATACCCTGTAAAAAAAAGACTACAGTCAGTACATTGTGCTCAGAGGCAGTGTGTCATTCACAAACAGGGTAGTCTACAACAAAAATGGTGAAGCTGTAGACCATCATTCAGTTACCTAAGGGTATATGCAAATGACCTGAGGATGATCCAGTATTAAAGCTAAATAAAAATCAAATATGCTGTCACAGATGAACCACACTGGAGTGTTTCACCCTCAAACTAGAGACTTGTGGAGGGAATCAGGATGTGTAGTCTGCAAAGTAATTTTTGGTGGATTGCGTTTTTCTGTTTAAAAGAAAAATTTTAACAGTATCTCAGTCTGTTTGAATGTGTTCCCAGCCTTTTCTGTAACAGACCATTCTGTAATGTGACTGATCCCAGAAGGTATAGCTATTCAGTGTCATAGCAGGAAGAAATGTAGGTGAAAAAGTTTGGATTCTCTCGCAATGATGTGAACTGGGACCAACTTCACAGAAGTTGCTAGACTCCCCTCTGTATAAGACTTGGGTAAGAAGAAGCTTGGGAAAAGAAGATGATCTTAGAAAAGGAGTTAAATGCTTACCTTAGGAAAATGTTGTCATTTTAAGATCTGTGAAAATAGGATTTAACCCTGGAAACAGACTGTTCCTATGCTGTTTTGGTATGTCTGTATTTCTGTGGTCTGTCACTACAAAAAGCACTCCTGTACCTCTGTACTGCTGAAGAATTAGAAGGTGTCTCCTTGTCTTTGCTGTCAGGTGTGCCTACTTATTAGCTGAAGATACTGTAAAGAATGTCCCTGTCTTAAGATGTGTGCATACTATTGCACACACAAAAATGGAGTTTCAGCTTTCAAAATCTACCTGATGAAAAAAGATAAATCTCTGATGTTTTCTCTTTCCTTTTTATTAAGTCATTGTAACAGCAACCTGTATCAAGCTTGGAGTGGCGTGTTCAGAGGAAGATGAACTGTGCACATGTTGGGGTGCCAACTGCGGTTTAGTTTTAGACATGAAATCTGTAAGTGCTACTGTAAGTATTACATGAAGCCAATGTAGTGATACCCTAGTAACAGCCTGTGGTATTGTATTAATGCAGCGAACAGCTGTGCAATAGATTGGTGTCTATAATACATTGCTGTCTGCTAGTTGCTTACATTTGTTCGGTGAGTACACATGAACTTTCAGGAATCTTTCTTACTGACTCAGGCAAAGTATGAGCCATAGCTGTGTGAGGTTTGAGCACGTGATCCTAACACAGCATTTAATCTTCTACTGAATGTGGCTGAGGACCAAACCATTAATTGGCACTCACCATCTTTTGTTTGTTTGTTTGTTTCAGGTGCCTGTAACCAGGAATGAGTGTTCTGGCCTCGTAGCCGGGATGTTAAGGAATCTGATCCCTTTTCTGCTAGTATTTCTATGTAACCTTAACTAATTCAGTCTCCCTGAATTAGTTTCCACCTGTCAAAACAGTGCAAGTACTGTAATCCACCTTACAAGGCTATCTGAAGATAAATCTCTTGCCTCTTGTTCTGCAAGCACAAGATTCATGGTCTTTCTAGGAGGCAAGATTGATGCAAATCATGATTTCTTTGATGTGATCCTGATCAATATGGTCAGAATGCAAGGGTTTGTAGTTCTTCCTGAAGTGGTCATAACTGGTACTTAAAAGAGCCAGTTGCTCAGTGTCCCGAGCTGCAGAAGACCACTCAGTGTTAAACTCAGTAGCAACGCAAATCACTCAATGTGCCAACTCTGAGGCAGGTCCTTACCATATAATACTTTTCACAGATTTACAGTGCTTCTAAAATTATACCCTACAGCATTTCAAATTCAGCAGACTTGGATCATGAGTACATGTAGACGTCATGTATCATCTTTATTCTTAGCACTACACTTCCCAGCAGGCTGTGTGGGGAGAGACTTTCAGACAAGATGAGCTTGCCTTACTGCCAGCCTAAACAGTATAAGGAAACATGTGGTCACTTTGCAGATGCATCATATAACTACACATTAAATGAGGGCAGGAATGCAAAAAGGCAAGTAACCAAAAATAATCAGCAAGCTGTGGTATCACTTCAAACGAAAAATGCAAGAGGTGCACCAATATTTTTGGTGAGTCAAAGCAAAGATCACGTGAGGAAGATGAGCAGCAAATAAGGCGCTACTGTGGATTAATGGCTTTGCTTTCCTGAAAGGTCAGAATTGCAGTTTTGTAAATCTCCACCACATATTGTGCAATAATTCCACCAGACAAGACAGTATGGGATACCTTGCATAACTTGGCTAGCCACACTGTAAATATTTCTGCAGTGGCTTCTAGATGGCTTTACCTATCTGCACATTTTTATCTCTGTTCCATCCTCCCACAGTTTTCAATTTGTGGCTATTTTTAACAGCTACTTCTGTTCAAAAAAAGGGCTATTTTTTGGTTGGGGATGATTTTTGAAGCATCACTGTTTATGCCTGGGACTGAGCCATAAGGAAAGAAAGTGTCTAACAATGTGCCCTAGGTTTCACTGGAAATGTTCACAATGTGGCCTTGTAGGCACAGTGCTGGCCTGGGATGTCACGTTTCTGGATTCCACTGCAAATTCTTGCCACTTCCACAGGTGAATTTGCAACCCTTCGCTTCAGTCGCCCTTCATTTTAAAGGGGGACGGAGAGAGTTGATCATATTTATGTGTTCATGGGAGAAAGTCCAATTCAATACTCATATATAACAATGCTATCTATTAATTATGCTTATTAATTATTAGTCTTATGTTCATTATTTGTGTCATTAAAGTTGAAGACAAACTGTTTGGGGGTAACTCAAATGGTCACTTAAGTAAGTCTATGGCACTGAAGGCAAATGATTGTTTCAAGGCAGTAATTAATGTGGCTTTCACTGTATTCTTACAGTAACTATTTGTTAGTTTTCACTGTGTTAGGAGAGGCAGAAAACTGAGTGGCCTTTGGATGTACTGGTTTCATTATCTGTGTATAATAAAGGTTATGCAGCTATCTCGTATAAAACTGCTTTATTTTTGAGGGACCTGATTTGAACATCTCAGTGATTCAATACCACAAAACCAAATCGGTTCTACAGGGGGTTTTGCAATTGTTATGGTTGCAACACCACAGAAACTGAAGCCTAATAGGAGGTGAACTGGATGTGGCTGCTTTAGTGCTATGGGCAAGAGTTATTTTCCCTTCTAAATGCCTCTGAATTTATCTATCTCAATGCAAGCTGCTGTTGAAATGGCACAGATACAGTTGTCCCTGGTAAGAATCAGTAAGAAAAATTTCATTTGTATTATGCTTCTAAAAGTATATTAGTAATTTTTTTATCTAAACATGGGCACAGAGGTACGAGGACGGATAACCTTCAAGTCATGGGCCTTAAACCACACAAGACCCTGTGAGTTCCTGAATGGACTTTAAAGTGCATGCTTTTGTATCAGATTTCTGCTGTTCAAACAGCTGCAGAATGTCATGTCATGTCTGGTTAACTGGGAGCATGTGTACATGAAAAGACAACTCTGAGCTGACTCTGCACAGGTCGGGCTGTGGTGTAGCCAGGTTTCTGTAGTGATGCAGGGAGGCTTCACTGCCCCTGGACAGCAGCTCAGCCTTCTGTGTGCTACTGAGCAACTGTGTGTGGATTTAAAGGCTTGGGATGGTATTGCGCTAGGGACCCTGCACTGTGCTTTGCAATGCCTACTTTTCAGGTACTTTTGTAAAACCACTCAGATACCTGATCAGCATCTCCTAGCAATTACAGCTTTGTAAATCTGGCCTCCAGGCTTGAAATTTGGGAATAAATGTGTTACAAGAAATTAACTACTATAGCTGTGCAGTCATTTTTACGATGAGGATATAGATCACGACAAAAGGTCATAACGAAGAAAGGAGCTGCTCACCTGGGCTTCTGAGGAGTGTCTAGAGTTGTTTTAATCAACAGGTATTGATCATGGTTCTAGACTACTTAGTGCAGAAGGCAGTTGTGGTTTCAGCCCAGCTGGTAACAAAGCACCACGAAGCCGCTCACTCACCCCCCACCCCCTCCCCTGGCCAAGGTGGGATGAGGAGAAAATACAAAGGCAGGCTGGTGGGTCAAGACAAGGACTGGGAGGGATCACTCCCCACTTACGGTCACGGGCAAAAGACAGGCCCAACTTGGGGAAGAAACAAAATCCATTGAATTTACTACCAATCAAATCAAAACAGGATAATGAGAAGTAAAACCGAATCTTAAAACAGCTTCCCCCACTTCTCTCTCCTTCCCGGCTCAACTCCACTCCCGATTTTCTATACCTTCTCCCCCTCAGCAGCACAGGGGATGGGGAATGGGGGTTATGGTCAGTTCATCACACGTTGTCTCTGCCGCTCCTTCCTCCTCAGGTGGAAGATTCCTCACTCATCCCCTGCTCCACCATGGGGTCCCTCCACGGGACACAGTCCTTCACAAACTTCTCCAACGTGAGTCCTTTCTGCAGGCTGCTATTCCTCACAAACCTCCCTGGCGCGGGTCCTTTCCACGGGCTGCAATCTTCAGTCACAGACTGCACCAGCACGGGCTTTCCCATGGAGTCACGGCCATCTTGGGGGGCATCCCCCTGCTCTCCTGTGGGGTCGTCCATGGGCTGCAGGTGGGCATCTGCTCCCCCACTCACCCCCATGGGCTGCAGGGGGACAGCCTGCCATCTCACCATGGGCTGCAGGGCCATCAGCCTCTTCCTTCACCGACCTTGATGTCTGCATAGGTGTTCCTCTCCGATTCCCATCCCACTACTCCTTGCAGGTTCCCCTTCTTCAATCTGTTCTCCCAGAGGCGCTACCACCGTCACTGATGGGGTCGGCCTGGGCCAGAGGCAGGTCTGACTTGAAGCTGGGGGAGCTACCAGCAGCTTCTTAAAGGAGCCACCCCTGTGGCCCCCTCTCCTGCTACCAAAAAAAAAACCCGCGCCACACAATCCCATAATAGCAGTAAATATGCCATCCTAGACAATCTCTTACATGGTTTCAGAAAGGTACAGAACAACAGTTTCTGCTACACATTCATTACAAAAATTGCCTTGCATCAACACACAAAACTGAATGGATACACACAGCTGTGAGGCAGCTTTCTGCCTCCTTTACTAATGAATTTCTGGGAGAGGAAAGGCCAGAAGGAAGGGTTTAGAGAGATTGAGGGGAAAGCGTTAAAAAAAGAGAAACATATCTCTGCTACTGAGGTGGGAAAGCTAGAATGTCAGGGAAGAGACAGGATGATTACAGAAAGGCAGTGTAAATGTCGTCAGTCTAGGAAGAGTGGAAGCACTTACCAGGTAGAGGTGGAAGGATCTGGATGCTGAAATGAACGAGCAAGGTTGCTTGCAAGAGTGGGTGATGGCTTGGCACTGAGCCTGCTGCAGTCAGGAGCATTAAAGGTCCCAGAAACATAAGAGGGGGGTGGGAAATGGAAGACCACACGAGGGGCCTAAAAAAGGTAAGAGCAGATTTATATAGTAATATATGATCTATACTAAACTACTATAAATGTTGACTAGGACTTAAGATGCAGACATTGCAGAATACCTGACTTGAATTACATGAGCCCATCAGCATGAATGTGACTATTCACATACTTAAAACGACCACGTGCTTTAATGCTTTATTGCATTGATGTGTCAATAACAAAGGTGTTAAAATGTGCAAACTTTGAGCAGGAACTGATAGTAGTAATGTCATTAGTGACACAACTGGCATAATGTTCTGTATGTTCATGCATCTATGTATCACATACATATGCATTTAACTAGTCATCTACTGCTTCAGAACAGATTTGAGTCAAGCTAATTATGATGATCAAGAAAATATTTGCTGCTGAGCTCAGACCTGACAGTTCCTCTGCCAAGTTGTTCTACTTTATGTTCCGTCTGCATGTGAGCACATACCCATGACAGTTGTCAAGGTTAGACTAATGCTCAAAGGCATTCTCAGAGAGTCTGGTATTATAAGTTGTATCACCTGAGCCTCGAAACGTACACATCAGGGAGTGTGATGAGAAAACCTTTATCTGGGACACTAAGCAACTGGCTCACATGCTTCTTACAAATATGCTTGCTTCTTATTTTTAACTGCTGGAACAATCCTGGTGTAAGCACTACCTTCATTCTGTGAGACACTAAATAGCAACAAAATGTCTATCATGTGAACAGTCTGTTTGTAAAAACATAATTCTTACAGACTAGAATCAATGCGAAGTCCTCCTTCCTTCTCTTTGGTCAGCATCTTTGGAGCAGGTGGTGCCTGGCATATGTTACCTGTGAACTTGAGCTACAACAGTACTGCCATCCAACACTGTCCTCAGCTGAACATGTCTCATGTTCTCAAGTCAAAGTAGGTAGTACCACATATGATTTATCATACAACTAGAGTGCTTCTTTTCAATCTTCAGAGGAAGCTTTGGGTTTTTTGTTGTCTGAGTCTGAAATTTGTCTCCTGAGCTGTTTCCCAGTCACTCATTTGATTCCTAGGTGTGTGGTAGAGAAAGAGGAGGTTCAAGGCACTATTTCCTCTTCTGTAAGCGTAGGCAGTCCAGGATGACAGCCTCTATGGGGCAGACACCTTGGACACCTACCAACCACTGCTGCTGCAGCTATGCTGAGGAAAAGTGGCTGTTAGATTCTAGCAGAATACTCAGCAGTGAGAAAGCATAGTGGTTGGGAAGAACTTGAAAAGGTAGAAGAAAGTGTGGTGGCAGATGCCTTGAGGTGGATAGTTACTCAAAGCATCAAAATATTCCTATAGCTCACAGTGTAGAGAGTACAAGTTGCAGGTGTGGACCATGATATTGCTGCTTGGTGAGCACAAGGCAAAGTAAATCCCCCTCACAATTATTCCAGACACCATGCAGTAGCAGGCTTATACTGCTGAAAGGGAAGGAGATATTTTCTCATACAGGTGTTTGAATAACATCTCTTATTATGTAAATGGAGTGCAGACAGAATAGCGGTTAGCACTTGAGAAACTGCAGCCTAGACTTTTCCTGTGTTTTGCTAAGGCTTGTTGTGTGAGTGGTGGCAGCCACTGTAAGATTCTTCAGGACATCTTCTTTCTGATCCTGCCTGTGCTCCTTGTGCAAAGTGCACTCCCTGAAAGCCAGTGTGGTGCAGGAAGGAAAAAGCCAGGCTCTTCCTCTTTTCTTACCACAAAAAGTCTGTCAGCAGGGAGCAGGAAGAGATGTGAGCAATGCCTTCTGCATTGTCTGCATGGATTGCATAAGGCACAGGGAGAACAATCCTCAGGTACCCAAGAGCGACTACACAAAACTGACTGAACCTTCCCTGTGTGTAGGGCTCCATGACTGGTTCTCTGAGAACAGCAGTATTAATTCATAGTGGCCTGATCATGCCTAGGTGTCTGTAATGGGGATTAAAAAAACACATTACTACTGTGCATTACTGTACGCCAGGCTTCAAGGCCACTCTGCCCTGCAAGTTCTGAAGTGATATGCAAATGGAAAAGCAGGCTCTTTTAATGGTGCTTGCTGTATTTGGAAATGAAGCAGTTCATCTTTCACCTGCCAAATTCACATGTTGACTTTTGCAAAGTCAAGAGATTTTTGGTTCCAGACCACCTACACCTCCACCCTGATCCTAACGCTTATAGCTAACAATACAGCTCTTCAGACAGACAGTCAGAAGGGCTATGGTACACTACCTGCTGGCATGTGGTGGTATTATGATGATTCTGGATGTATCATCAGCTGCATGATGAAAGGACCCGTGATGATGTAATGTGTCTTCTGCAAATGGCTGCAGCCATCTCCTGTGGGTGGACCTGTAATGAGGATAGAGGTCACAATCTTTAAAGAGTATGTCATGTGTTCAGGTGTAATATAGAATCATAGAATCATTTAGGTTGGAAAAGCTCTTTAAGGTCATCGAGTCCAACCATCAACCATGCCCACTAAACCATGTCCTGAAGTGCCCTGTCTACATGCTTTTTGAATACCTCCAAGGATGGTGACTCAACCACTTCCCTAGACAGCCTGTTCCAATGCCTAACAACCCTTTCAGAAAGAAATTTTCCCTAATATCCAATCTAACCCTCCCCTGCCACCACTTGAGGCCATTTCCTCTTGTCCTATCACCAGCCACCTGACAGAAGAGACCAGCACCCACCTCACTACAACCTCCTTTCAGGTAGTTGTAGAGAGCGATAAGGTCTCCCCTCAGCCTCCTTTTCTCCAGGCTAAACAACCCCAGTTCCCTAAGCCGCTCCTCAGAAGACTTGTGCTCCAGGCCCCTCACCAGCTTCGTTGCCCTTCTCTGGACACACCCCAGCACCTCAATGTCTTTCCTGTAGTGAGGGGCCCAAAACTGAACACAGTACTCAAGGTGCGGCCTCACCAGTGCCGAGTACAGGGGGACGATCACTTCCCTGCTCCTGCTGGCCACACCGTTTCTGATACAGGCCAGGATGCCCTTGGCCTTCTTGGCCACCTGGGCACACTGCTGGCTCATATTCATCCAGCTGTCAACCAGCACCCCCAGGTCCTTTTCCACCAGGCAGCTTTCCAGCCACTCTTCCCCAAGCCTGTAGCATTGCATGGGGTTGTTGCGACCGAAGTGCAGGACCTGGCACTTGGCCTTGTTGAACCTCATACAGTTGGCCCCGGCCCAACGATCCAGCCTGTTCAGATCCCTTTGTAGAGCCTTTCTACCCTTGAGCAAATCAACCCTCCCTCCCAACTTGATCATCCGCAAACTTACTGAGGCTGCACTCAATCCCCTTGTCCAGATTGTTGATAAAGATATTAAAGAGAACTGGCCCCAGTACTGAGCCCTGGGGAACACCACTTGTGACCCGCTGCCAACTGGATTTAAGTCCATTCACCACAACCCTCTGGGCTCGTCCATCCAGCCAGTTTTTTACCCAGCGAAGAGTACACTTATCTAAGCCATGTGCTACCAGCTTCTCAAGGAGTATGCTGTGAGCGAGAGTGTCAGAATATGACTTATCTTAACCAGACTCATTAATTACGCTGGCAAATAGCTCTGTATGTTTTCTTTACACTGTATATTACACCTTCAGGAGCAAGCCTACCTGTTTGCCAAAAATAGTTTGGAGGCTTTGGAACACAGTAACCTGCTATTATTCCCAATAACCTTTATCATACTTTAGGTACTGAGTGCTAAGAAAGCATAGGTGCTGGGTTAAACCATAAGACTGCAATTTAAATGCTCGATCCTGACTCTTTTCTCACTAGTTTCTGTGGGACTGTTCATATGAATTAGGGATATAGGTTTAGTCTCTAAAAAGAGAAACAATACAAAACAGATGTACCCCAGGAGAGATATATTGTTCTGAAGTTTAAGCATGTGGATGGGAAATAGAAATCTAGTTTCTAATCCCAGTTTTGCTCTAATTTACTTGATGTCCCCACTCAAGTTCTTAAACCTCTTCTCTCTGTACTTAGAAAATATAGCAAATGTCCTTGTCTTAGTGTCTCGGAGTCTTTATGATGGATTTACTAAAGCCTCCTCCCTTATAGCAGCCTCTTCTGAGCTAAACGTGAGGGTTTACTACATTCCCAGTGCTGTGTTCTTCCTACCACAAACTCCAAC
The DNA here is from genome assembly GCA_013401275.1 of Pandion haliaetus. Lineage (NCBI taxonomy): Eukaryota > Metazoa > Chordata > Aves > Accipitriformes > Pandionidae > Pandion > Pandion haliaetus. Next base: position 31,302 of record VYZV01021792.1, on the reverse strand, counting down.
TCCCAAGAAGAAACAGGAGAATATGAAAAAAGCTTCTCAATCCCTGTTACTCAAGCTAGCATGCAGTGGGGAAATTTGTCCTATAAGTCTCTAAATATTATGCCAGAGTGCCTTAACTTTTCATGTTGCAGCTGTGATGTTTACATTGCTATTAGGTAGTGAGGTGCAACTGGCAGTGATGTGCCAAACATCTTATGCTTTACAACAGGTAAGTTTGATTTTTGAAACAGTCACCTGGAAAAGGAAAAGGAAAATGTACAGGGGCACTCTAAACTTTAACAACAGTGAAATTGTTCAAGTCCTTATTACTCTCTTGCTCAGCTATAGTCTTCCAAAGCACAGCTTCATTTTTTTTTTTTTTTGCCCAGAAGCTCAAGCTGAGGGTGATACACTAGATTGCTGCGGAAGGTAAGGCTTTCCTTTATAACAAGGGATGTAAAGGCTTCAGCTGTGGTGGTACAATTGGGCAGGAAATGCTCGTTGGGTAGGTCTGCTCTGCCTTCCACACATGGACCCAAATCCATTATTGAGCTTCAACTTATTCATAATGGAGGGCCATATGTTCAAAAAACATTAATGTTTCCTAAACTACTTGGGTATTTACATTCTGAATTGTGCTGAAACTGGAGATAGCCTGTAGAGGTTCTCCAAAGCACCACTGCATGTTCACTACAGGCTGTGCTGAACAAGTAGCCTGCATTGTTCTTGTCAAATTTAGTTTTCAAATGGAGCACTATCTTTGACCAGAATCACTGGTTACTCATTCCTGATGTGACCTTCACCTGAAGAAAGGGCCATCGTTTTCAAGTGATGGGAAGTTGCTGTGTTTTGGATGGGTGTCCCTGCACCCCCAGCTAGAGTCCTGCAGTAGCAATGTACACTCATTGTGCGAGCACTCCTCTGATCTGCTTTACTATGAGGTCATCCAGGCTAGCTCAGTCACTCTTGCATTTCTATAGCAAATAAAACTAAAATGCATGACTCCACATTGAAGAAAATAATGTATGCTCCATGGCTTTTACCAACTTTGCTATGGGAACCAGTGATCTCTAGAAAGGAGTAGCAGAGACAAACAAGACACAACTGCTCCATAGATTTACAGCATGAACTTGTGGCCGAGCTCATGTTTTACAAATTAAATAGCGCATCCTTGACCTTCAGTGATTCCGTTGCTTTTGGTTTGCACTGCAATAGTCATTAGCTGAGTCAGAATTGCTGTGTTTCAAAATGAATACTTTTTTATTATGAAATATAATAAGAAGTATCCACTACTCATGTTTCATCTGGCAATATTTCCAGTGCTAGAGAATACACTTAATAGCAGTACAATTCCAGGCAATTTCAAAAAAAGTGTACAATTTCCTACACTGCAATTTCAGACAATGCAATTTGCATTCACAGACTGAAACTGCAGTGACTGATGCAACTTCAGATGCTTCTTTCTCTTTCAAGGGGGTGGTTTCCAACTGAGAGCTACAGCTGTGACTACCAGATGTCATCCCTCAACACTAGAGACACATTGAGCATAAACTCCATTGCTTTTCATCACTGTTCTGTCACAGGGATGAAGCAGTTTGGATTTAAATATGGATTTCAATGGATTTTGGTTAAAAATGGACACCTCATAGTCTAAGTAAAGAATACATGCAAGGAGAAAGCAAATGGCACTTTAGCTGTAATGAGTCTGGTTTCCTTCCCAGTTCTAGGTACTGCATGACCCATGACCCAACCTTTGTAACTCTTGTTTAAACTAACCTTTAATTATACTGTTGCATTTGCAAAAGCCAAGCATGTGTCAAATAGGATGTCAGAATTTAGCAAGAAATTCAGCCTGCCAGATTTTGAAAATCTGACTTGAAAGGACATGTTCATTCTTGCACAACAAACTAAATCAATTCCTAGTTCTCCTGCACCTGGCTTTTCTCTCACCTGATTTATATTACGTTCCATGCTGTTACACATAAATGAAACTGGAGAAAACTAGTAAGAAAGAAAAACTTGCCTTAATAGGTCTGGCTTTGGAATTGAGAAACCAGAACCCCCATTGCCGGTGTATGTGCCTTCCAGCTCCTGAGACTGTAAACTCTGTGTTGGGAATAGGACTGCATTAATCTGTGCTAGACCTGCTTTTGAGATTACTGCTGTTGGCATTACAAAGGAAAAACCGTAGGATTAAGCAAAATAATAGTTACTGGACTACTGGTCACATATTTACTTGTAAATACTGTAACACCATCCACTTTTTGCTCTATGACAATTTGTATCAGCTAAATACTTGAGTGCTACATTTTTCTTCCTGTAAATGTCAAGTGATACATTGCCCATTAGGTCATAACAAATCTTAGTTTTAAGTGCAAAGCCTCAACCAAAAAAGGGCTGTTTTTATATATGGTTCCTTGTGGTTTGCAAGAATTGGGTGAGCAGTTAGGTCTTAGATCTGGTTTTTGTTCCTTCTCTGTAAAGGAAGGCAGAAGAGTTAGAATGAGAAAAATAGAAGTTATATTTTCTACACATGATGTTGCACTAATAATAATGAATACAGAGGTAACATTCTCTGGTCCTTTGAATCTGCTGTTACATAGAGAAATCAAACTACCGAAATACAGAAAATGGACTATAAGTCAAACAACATTCAGAGATTTTAACTGGATCTTATAAGCTGCAGCAAGGATTATTTTTTTTTATTACTATGTAGATTTTACTTGCAGTTTCATATATGCTTGCTATATATGCCTCAAAGAACATATGAAAATGACATTACTACAATGCAATATTTTCCTCTGCTCTATAATCTCTTTTGTGATATTTTTAAGAGTTGTTTCAAGATCTAAAAGTTGTTCTTTCTCTATATTGTACTCTTTTCTAATTGTGAAATAAACATTTGACAAGCTTGGTTGCATTGTCATTCTTTGCAGCGTTGCTTTGAGGATGTAATCTATTTTGTCATTCCAGGAAACTACAAATTAATCAAGCCTACGTGACATCAGGAATATTTTTTAACAAAAGATAAAAACTTTAAATAGAATTAGAACTGCCTCTTAAACTCAATTAAAGCAGCTATTTTGTGTGCATTAAACTTAACCATTCCTGTTGTGAAGCAATGACAGCACATATCCCTGATCCCACGAAGAGCTTAGCATATTAAAGAACAGTTTCAGACTGCTGTTCTACCATACTTTCTCTTGATCAGTTACTTCCCCATCTCCTCCTTTTCCCCAGCTTCAGCTATTCATTCTTGCTTATTTGCTTCTGTGACAGCTTCTCTGTTATTCTGACTGCTGCTGTGGCTGCTCATTCACCTTGCAAAATAGGCCATGATGAGAGAGGGTAAGGTGCAGTCTCTGTAAGTTCAGAGTTTTTACTGGGAGGAGGAAATAAAAGGTGTGAGGGTGTTGACAGTAAGTGCTTAACTGCGAATGATTTTCCATTAGGGAGTCAGGCTTCTGGTTGGCAGAATACCAGTGAATGAAATACAGAATTTATACAGAATAAGATTTTTCTTTAGAAGAAAACCAGAAATATATATGTATTATGAACAACATAACATAGAACTATTCCCTACCGGTACTGCAGGGCACTGTTTCTTTAACCTAGAGTCTGTGCACTACTGACAGGTCACAGTACCTGGAAGAGAACAGAGAGATCTTGGCAGACATGGAAACACTCCCATTCCATTCTGGGAAAAGAAAGATTTTATAATCCAGTATTTAATTGGTAGTACATGGTGACCAGGATGGCAATACTGAACAAATTTCCTTAGGTTTATTTGGAAAACAGTTAAGTGGTCATTGAGTTATCTCTTGCTCTTTTTAAAGGTGATGTGGGGATCTGAGGAATTAGTCACTTAGCTGCCACTGGAAGATCACAATGAGAAAAATAATGGGTAAAAAACTTTCTTTTTTCCACATTTCCTGTGGGAGTTTCTTAGGCAGCTGAATTGGAAGTGTTGGTAGCACACTTTCTTCAGAGCTAGGAAGCAGTATGTTAATGGCTTCAGTCAGGAGACTTGGTATATTTTGAGGACAGCTTTGGTCAGGCTTGATTTCTCAGGAAGGGAAAAGGAATAATGGTGTTGGTTTAAGCAGAAGACTGGGACTGAAGTTCCAGATTCAGTAAAGCTAGCAACAGATAACAAGGAAGGGAATGGATGCATCCCCTCAGTAGGGGACATCACAGCCAGTGCACAAGATCAGGAGTTGTAGGAATGTGTTTTGTCAGTGTTGGTTGCATTTTGAAATGCTTTTTGAGCTCTCTTGGGCTGACAGCTGACTTAGGTCTCTACAATGCAGGATGAATAAAGTGCTCGTGAACAGTTTGGGATATGTACTGGGCGAGCTGTGTACAATAGGCCTCCATCTGAGATCGGACCTTTTGTACTTCTAGAATTCATTGGTGAGTGATTAACAGCTGGACAGCCAAAAGCTTCCAGCTGGACCTTCCCATCAAACTATGGGGGAAATAAAATTCCTGTATGGTCTTTCTGTTGGACATTGGATTTGAATGTAAATTATATGAAATTGTGTTTTATAAAGTGACTGGTAACTTTAGACTTGTCTAAAGACCCTTTCAAACTAGCTACACCTCTACCCCACCAATTTAGAAACTGATTTGGGAAGAGAGGTTTGTCTCTACATGCTCCTTGAAAGAATTAGAGAATTATAACTAATCTCAGTTGACCCATCAGTGGTGACCTACATGAAAATATTTTTAGCTGTAGACTCAATAAACCTCTTAATGCCTCTTTAAGATGGCATCCATGAAAAGTTTTTTTCTGGATTTTTAATTTTCCCTGGGGCAGACAGCCCTTGGACTACTGATGTCAAGGGCTGGCTTTCCCAGCTTACCCACTGCTAACAGATATTTTCTATGAAGAGAATAGATTACTTGCACCTGACAACAGGAGAAAGTCCCATGTTTATCAGTGTTTGCACTTTGAAAAGCATTTTGGCTGGATTAATGGGGACAGAGCTGCAGCAGGTGCTGGAGGAAGGCTGGAGTGCTGCCTGGTGTTATGAGAACAGAGCAAGGAATCTGCTGCCTACAAAGGCTAAAAGGCAAAGGAAAAGGGCAAGGAAGAAGGGCATTCAAGGACAGGCAGAAGCACAAGATGTAGCAGTCCTAATGCCAGGAAGATGGTAGTTCTGGTAATGTAAACCCAGCTGGTGTCACCTTCTCTTCTAGCAGTTATGGTAATGAGTCACCCAAAAGAGCAGCTGATGACTCCTGAGCAGGTGCTGCAGCTTGTACAGCTACCTGGGGTCATGAGGAGTCACCCTGCTTTGTTGGAACAGGCTTCCTATGCCTAGAGGGCAGAGCCAAGCGTCTACAAAAAAGTGCTCCCAAGACTGATCTGTTTGTCTTTCTCTCTGACCTTCACCCTGTCCCTTGTCTAGCTTTGTCTAGCCAGACAGGCCCCTCGGCCAGCTTCCTTGCTCCCTACATGCACCAGTATGCATTACCTCTCTGACTTCAGAGCACACAGCCGTCAAGTGCCTCTTTAAGAAATAACCTCTCATCATGTCTGGATAGCAAATACAAAGGGGAACCTCTACCTCTGTTCTTTCCTGTTCTAATCTTAATTATGTTACTAGACATACCTCAACCTCAGTAACTGTTAGACGTGAAATGCAGCCATGAAATGCAGCTCTATAGAGCTTTGGATATGGAAACACTTGCTGTAGGCTGCAGTATAGTCTATATGCTGTTTATAGCAAGGCTGTGGTCTGAGATTTGCCAAAATTGAATGAACAGCCCAGTAACAGCCAATGGGCACGGACTGAGACAAGTTGTATCCACCTTTGTGGCAGGTAATCATGACTGAATCTTGTTTTTTCCAGAGACTGCACCCTGCTCTTGTGGGGCCATGGAAACCCTGGCCTCAAAAGAACAGCATTCTCTTGGTACTCATAAAAAGGCTGAAAAATGTAAGCAGACACCAAGGTTAGAAAGTGTGTCTATAAGCATATATGTGTCTATGTAGTTAAACCATTTATGCTAACAGTTTGTGATAGAATAACACCTCAGTTTATAAACCTGTGATGCAGTTAAAGACCTAAAATCGTATTTCAGTGCTTATGCTGTTAGTTGTTCTGTAGATCTATGTGTTATTTTTCATGGTACAATGGAGGTAGGCAAAGCCACATCAAAGTCTTCTCTGAGTAGAGAGATACCAAAATATGTGCCTTAAATTATGCCAGAAAGACAGCTTACCCTGATGATACGTTGAAAGTTCCTGTGCATAAGGCATGATTATCTAGCTGAACTTTGAAATGCCTGTGTGAAATTATGCTAAGCTTCTAGTTCTGCTTGGCAAATTTAATGCAAGATAAAGATTAAAGCTACTAAGTGCATTGTCTTTTTGTTTCCTGAATATGCAGAACTTGTGCTTATGTTGATCTGGGCAACAAGTGAGATTAAAAGAGGTCATCTAAAGATAAGATTGCTTATCCCAACTACCTCTACTGTTTCTTCCTCCTAGTCTCCCAGTTAATCTTCACTTACACTGCTGCATGCCTGGGGCAGGAGAAAAAAAGCAGTGGTGTTTCTTCTGAGCTCGTCTAGAATTACCTCCCCCCTTCCATGGAGCATCCAGAAATGATGGAACACTTTTGCTGTGGTAGGAAAAAAACCTGTGTTGTGTTTGGAGAAAAAAAAAAAGGTAAGAGCTTGCCATAGGAGAGTGAATCCTCTGCCTGGCACGTGTTGCAGTCCTTATGAGCTTCCTGTGCTGTATTTCCTGGGAATAATCAGTATTAGCCTCATCTCTTGTGCAGTGAGATACATATTTTCCCCTTCCAGAGGTGGCAAAGAAGGGGTTGGTCTGGTGGCTATCAGGACTGCAGTGTCTTACTCCGAACATCATCTTTTGCTGAAATGAGGAGCACAGTTCCACTAGATGTAATGGGTTTGGGACTGTGCTTTGCCTAGGTGTGTGTATGTACCAAGGGGGGCTGAGTGGGAAATCACTGGGCAGCACGCTGGCAGACAGTGATAGTGTTCCCTGGAAGAGGGGTGGATAGAAATAGGGAATTTTCTTATTCAGAACTTGACTCCAGTGAGATTAAACTTTATTGTTTGCTTTTGAAATTGACTGAAGCAAACAAACCTTGTTTCTTGGGTTGACCGAAGTCAATATTTAGTTAGGAAAAGGGCAATCATTGTATTTACTCCCTATTTTAGGAGTAATGTAATTCATTCCCCATGACAAGTTAAGGCCAGATTTATCACTGTGGGTAAAGCTGAAATTAAGACTTTCTCTGAATGTACCAGCTGGAAATTAAGATCAGAGTCTGGTTGTTTTACAACATAACTGACATATCGCTCCACAGCCAGACTCCCTACAGCAAGCCAACATTTAGCAGCTGTGAAAGAAGGGCTGGGCGGGGAGTGGTGGCTATGGGGTGGTGGTGTGACACAGTGGCCTAGATTAGTAAATTAGAATGGATTAGGGAAGGGAAGGGAAGAAAGGGATTTTGTGCCTTCCCAGCACATGGACAAGAACTTAAGACATGAGAAGGTGGCAATTGCTCTTTCGTACACAACTTAAGATGGTTAAAAATGTAAACAGGGTGGTGTACTGCAGTATTTCTCAGAAGGCAAACATACAGACATCAGAAGTACATCAGGGGCATCTATTTGTGCCTGGGCTATACAGAGAGCAGATTTGGGGGTGGGGAGTGAGGACAGACCAAAAAAACCCCACCCTTTTGTCACACTCTTGCCACAGCAGAGACAGAAACTGCGGAAGACTGGACTTCTGAAAGAACTAAAGGCAGATACAGCAGCAGTCTGGTTTCCATGGCGTGTTTTTTGGCAGGAATGGCAGAGGGCAGAAGAGATGAAGGTCAGTCTCTTCCCATGCCAGAGACAGCCGACTGACCCACTAACCAGCTTTGGCTGGCACCATGCTGTGTGCTCTCCCTCACACAGCCAAGAGAGGGAAGCAGGGTCTGCCCACAAGTCATGAGATGATTAGAAATGTGCCTCAGCACCCATAGCCTTGCTGCACTGACCCCCATCTTAAGGTGAAGTTATGCTACGGACAGAGCCGATCCACCAGCTGGCTCCTGCCAAGAAGGGAAGGACTGCCTCTGGTACTTGCTTAGCTGCTCCTTGCTAAGCCAATTCAGCTTTCTAACCCAGCAAACTATTCACTTTCGTCTTTCTGAATTCAGCTAATTGAATTGGCTAAACCTAGGATCAGAGAAGTGGCAGGAGAAAGAAAGGAAGTTGGGGGCATACAAATGTGGAAGCAGAGGAGGAAGGAGCAGAGAAATCAGGAGCGGACAAGGGGCAAAGGCACGAAATATGGAAGTATCAGGACACGAAGAGTCCTTGGTCTTGCAGTAGAGCAGAGCTGGGAAAGATGTCAGTACTCCTGGTCCAAAGAAACACCTACCATAAGCTGCATAATTACTTATTTCAGAAGAAGAAATCTTACAAATAAGGATAAAATAGCAAGGAAAGTCCCAGAGCACAGGGTGTCCCTCTACATGAGGGGTTTGTGCAAGTCTCACTGAGAAAATAGACAAAGTAACTATTACAAAAAATGGACCAAGAAGTGATAAGCAACCACCCATATGTGCTAGGAATACCTGCACATATTTGTATTGTGAAAACAATGCGCAACTGTAGATGCCAATGGTTATTATTAGAGTGAGGAAAGGACAGTTGGCTTAAGGTGAGTAAAGGCTGTGATGTCCTATATGTGGCCCTCAGTTTAATTGTCACTGGTCTTGTCTATAAACCAAAGTGAAGATCAAAGAGGAGGATTATTCAAACTTTTGTGATTTAAAGTTTGGCCAAAGTATGAATAAGTAAAAATAAAGTTTTATATCAGTTCCAACTCAATTACAGACAAACAACATAGAACAGATTCTTCCTTCAGAAAACTCAATCTCTTGGAAAGAATAAATCACAGCAATGTGACAGTTTCAGCAATTTTCAGTGATAAAAGAACAAAAGAATTGCTTCAACTCTTGTATTTAAGTTTAATAACCAATTTGCTTCCAGTAAGGTAAAATATTTAAACTCATTTTGGTTTAGCTCCATATTAATATTAATTCGGTTCATATATTTTAACGTTACCAAAACCACTTATTCAAAGGAAACATTTGAATTTTCACACTGAAATATTTCCAAATAACCATTTATTTTCTTCTTCGTAGCAAAAGAAAAGTAGTCTGGATTTAAATTCTAAATCAGAATGCAATCAGAGCTGAAAATACTGCACTTTCTCAGAGGAAGGAAGCTGTAAAATCATAAAAAATGGAGAGCAAAACAGCTAAAAGAGGATGTATTAATTCTGTTCTCATTTTTCAGCTTCTCTTTTGCTGATGCAAGAATAGGATTTATCAGATATGAATATCAGGTCAAGAGGAAAAACGTGCTAGGGAAAGGTTCATATCACATTGTAGCAAATATTTAAATGAAGATCAGATGCTGCAGTGAAACAAAAATACAGCAGAGCATCAGCGCAGTGTATGAACCGACAGTGCTTGTTTGGGAAATCTGCTTCAGTCTTCAAGAATTTAGTGAAAACTCCTTGTATTAATTTATATATATGCTTATCAAAGTAAAATCTGTATTATAAAATGTGTATTGCTATGGGCTATTCATTTAACACTAGACAATGAGCCCTGTAGTATGAATTTGACTGAACTGATTGACTCAGAAGTAGAAAAACAGGAAACGTACAATGAGAATGTGCATGCAATTTTTTATTGAGAAACAACAACAAAAAATTCTGTAGTAGTCAGCACTGACCTATAAAAATAACTCTAAAATGAACTCACTCTACTTAAAACATCAAATTCCTGGATGAGCTACATCAGTTAGTTTCAGAATAATTCAATTATAACAGGGAAATGAGATGCTTGCATTTTAGAAGACGAATCTTTGGACGGGCTGCAATTTAGACAACTCTGGTCACCACAGTGTTTTAAATAAGGCCTTCAATCTCTTCCTGTGGCGGCCAATAGAAGTTTCTTGAAGGATGCAGACTGTGATGTTAACGTTGCTTATGCAAATTGCCTCTAGCTGAAGAAGTAACCCTAGTTACAATTTAATTATAAACAGTAATGGCTGGAGCGGGGGTGGGGAATCTATCTTTCAGTTGTCATCTTATGTGTCCTCAAACCCTCATTAATTTGTTCTGCTGAGTTGCTTATAAGATTATTGCACAGTAGTGAGAGAAGTGGTAAGTCCTGACAAATTCTTACTTTGCAGAGAGATGGTTGTTTAACTGTTCCTTCACCATCACATCCTACACTGTTGTATGAAACCCAGGCCTTAATTCTCCAAAGCCTTATGCCCATGCTTAAAGGATGTACTCCAGGGTCTCTGGTCAAAGGAGAGACTTTCACTGACCTCGCTTATCACTGTAAGATTGGAGTGTGAGTTTGAGTGTACTATGAGAGTGTACATACAACTCTTTCAAAACTGATAAGCAGTTGCATTGATCTGAGCGTACTAATCATTGACTGGGGACATTGGGCAGCTTCTCAGAGTTGTACGTGTAGAAGACAACTAATGTGACTACGTAGATGTGCTCAATTTCTGTGTTCACTGCTTGCCCCTACCTTTGTTCCCCCTCTTTGCTGTTTTCTTCAATCAAAGATGGAGCTAGAGCTCCCTTCTCTGGATACGCTTCAGCGGGAGAAGAGGATGGCAGCAGTCCTCATCCTGTCATTCACCACCCAGGGTAGCATGTTTGCTGTCCTGGTTTGAGCTGGGACAGATACTGGTCTTCCTAGTAGCTGGTATAGTGCTGTGGTTTTGAGCTAGGTATGAGAAGAATGTTGATCACACACTGATGTTTTCAGTTGTTGCTGAGTAATGTTTAGTCTCAAGTCAAGGCTTTTCGGCTTCTGATGCCCAGCCAGCAAGAAGGCTGGAGGGGCACAAGAAGTTGGCAGGGGACACAGCCAGGGCAGCTGACCCAAAGTGGCCAAAGGGGAATTCCATACCATGTGACATCATGTCTAGTATATAAACTCGGGGGTGTGGGGGCAGGGGGATCACTGCTCGGGGACTAACTGGGCATTGATCGGCAGGTGGTGAGCAATTGCGCTGTGCATCACTTGTATATACCAGTCCTTTTATTATTACTGTTGTCATTTTATTAGTGTTGTCATTATCACTATTAGTTTCTTCTTTTCTGTTCTATTAAACCCTTCTTATCTCAACCTATGAGTTTTACTTCTTTTCCCGATTTTCTCCCCTATCCCACTGGGTGTGGGGGGGGAAGTGGGTGAGCAGCTGCGTGGTGCTTAGTTGCTGGCTGGGGTTAAACCACGACATTTGCTCAGGATCACAGCCCCTTCCTCACCTCAAACCATACTACAACTACATGCAACCTCTCTTCTAGTTATCCCTGCTTCTCAACTGAAGTTCAGGCAGCCATATCACATAGGTGGCATGTCTCCTTTCAGGTAATCACTGCTGTCCTATTTTATGGGTATAGAACAACATTTTGTCTTTCTGGTACAAATTGTATACTATTTTTCTCACTGAAAAGCATCACTGAAGTAAGAGGGACTACTCAAAGTAAAAGTGTTATTCAAACACAGCAGTTTACTGATTTCTAAAAGTAAATACAAATTCACCAGCAGATTTGAAATGTGAATACAATGATTTGCAGCAATTGAAGATCTGGACCTGGCATTTATTTTTAAATCCTAATACCAATGGATAGGGAGTTGTTGATTTGTAATGGCATTTAAACAACTGGTGACACTGGAAGTCTACAGTAATATTCTTGCTGATTGTGAACTTCTGTAGGATTCCTGGTTAAGCTGGGAGCTTAGCAGGTTCTCATTTTCTGCTGTAAAGATTATTGGCCTACTAAACAATTAGATCGTATCTAGTGCCATCTAGATGAAAATGAAATGGTAATTAGACCAACAAAAGGAATTAGGTATTGTTATATTTGCCATTTCATCAGCTGTCTTGAAACACTTGATCCCCTGGGTTAAGATTTACAGCCTAGAGTTAAGGCTGTGCCTATATTTGCTGTGCAACACTTGGGAAGAATGGTGAATTCTTCAAAATGGGATTCACAACAGCCAGGGCCTTGCACAGTTAGCTGCTTAAAAAACCTGACAGGAGGACGATAAGGATGGATGTTTACTTTAAGACAATGAGTGATGCATAGCTTAGATGCCTTCCTCACTGACCTTAAATTACATCCTTCCTCTACAAACAAAAATCTCTCTATTCCTGTTAAAGCAGAGTTGTAGGACAAAAAGCTTTCCCCAAGTCCTCCTCCTTGCACTGTAATTCAGTGATTAAAACAGAGGTCCAGGCTGAGGAAGGTCACTTACGACAACTTCTGTAACACAGCTTCTTGGCCCATAGATGAAGCTGTAGCCAGCTCTGATGGTTTCAGGCACTCTTCTCTATCTATGTTCTGGAATAGCTGCTCCAAACTTCCAGCTCCACAAACAGGGTCCTCAGAGAACTTTTGGGAAAAGGCAGAATCCCTAAATTGTCTCCTCTTTCTTTCCTCCCCATTTTTAGGAAGCCTTGAGGCTACAGAATTAATTTAGTGTGACTGGCCACAATGGGCACCAGCTGGTTGTCCAACACCTTCACAACACAGGGATAACTTTCATTAAGTCCCTCAAATCTCCAATATAGCTGATTTGAAGAGAAAGGCCCCTAAACACTGTGCAGCATACAGTGTACATCACCCCCTTCAAGGCTGCCTGCCCAACCACCCCCGGTCTCTCAGCTCCCCTTGCCCTTTGTTACGTGCCAGTGAATGCCTTTCCCCAGGTCACCTTGCTTACTGGTCACAAGCAGCAAGGAAGCTTGTCCATGGCGAGGCCACGGGTAGTTAGCCGTTCAGCAGCAGAATGGTTTAAGTTGAAACACCCTAGAGGAAAAAAAGCTATTTCCTGGCAACGTAGTTCCTCCAGCTGGTCCACTGTGCATAGATGCTCTTATGAGCACAGCCAAGGGTGGCAGAGGGCTGCTCAGGTTGGTATTGTTGCCCAAAAGCTCACTAGAAATTTTTGCTTTGCAAGACAAACTGTGTGAACTCCTCTGGGCAACATTCTGTGGCACTTGTGAAGTCCCTGCTTCTTTTGTGCTGGCATTACATGGCTCTATCATCCAGCCTGTGGCTTGGTTTAGCCATCTGCAAAGTGCAACTGTTTGGTATAATTTTCTTCCCTTCTCTAACTGGAAGGAAAAAATCCAAGAATGTAAAATCCCTGGTATTTAAAGAATCAAGGGAACCAGGACTACTATAACAAAGGCCTATGTTTATGCACAGTGCATATGTTTATAACACCCACCCACACTCTGCTGACAGCATCTTCACCTATGTTCAGCTCCCTAATCTCCTCTCCAGAATTTCTTACCACATTTTCAAATGTTAAGAAGGGGTTAATGCATGCTAAGCAGCTTACTGGTTACTATTTACACAAGCAATAATTTTGTTTTATTACAGATGTTAGTTCCACACCATTCTCAGGAGTTTCCACTTCTCAGGAGTGCTGAATGAAGGACAAGCTGTTTCTGTGTCCACAGTTTCTCTACAGAATGGGAACCTCTGTAAGCAGGTGAATATAAAATAATCTTCATGTGTATTTCCTGGCTGATAGATCACTGTGCTGCAAGACAAGATTCAAAATGCATCATAACTCTTGGGAAATATTCTGCCAGAGAAATTGTTCCTTATGTACATATCTATCTATAGAATAATTCCCTCAATATTATTCATCCTAGAGTTGGGAAGACAAATACCTAGTCTTTAGATTAATAACAGGTTTGAAGTCTTTTCTTAGGCCAAGACCAAGGAGGAGGCTTTTCTCAGAATCTGTCTCAGCAGCTGTTGTAAAGTGGTAATTATTAGGCCTTTTTATGACAAGATATTAGGTCTTCAAGATGCAACATTATTTGCCACCCAGCAGTTACCAGATATAGTAATATCCATAATTGTGATTAAAAATAATAATATAGTTAATATAAAAATGACACAGCTTAAGAAAGAAAACAGTAGCCCCATTACAAACAGAAAAAGGAACCTGTGCTCTGCAAGACAAGATTTGAAAAATCTAATTCCGGTGGCTATCTGAATTCCCCCACAGTTTGTTAGCCATGCTCTTTTTTCTTAGTTTTCTGTCTTAATAACAAATCCTTCAAAAGTAACTAATAAAAAAAAGCTAAGGTTGCAAGTTAGCAATGGCCATGGTCACTGCTGTGTCTCATTTGTAGGATATATAAAGCTGTATGGGATCTTTTGCAATAAACTGTTGCCACATACACATCAGGCCACAAAGTTATGAAACAAAACCAATATGAAAATATAAAAAAAAATGGACCATGGTCATGTGAAAGAGTATTAGGCTATTTGATCTATGCAACAGTTTTGAAATTATGAAGAGTAAAGGCAATGGTTGTGGTATCAGGCCTGAGAAGCACATTGTAACTCTCAGGATTTATCTGTTTAACTTCGAGAAGGAAAAACAGAGGTCAGGCCAAGGAATTCAAGACATGAAAATTCATTGCTTCTCCTACCAGAACCAGTCACACTGGTTTCCAGCCACCCTCCAGTATGAAAATATGCTAAGTGCTGAAGGATTTTTCTTACTTTTAGAAATAAATTGACAAAGCAAGACTCCAGTCACAGAACTCAGTCACTGTTTTCATTCCTTTAGCGTGAGGTGGATAGCTCTTGATTATTAGTGAGTGGATTACATACACGCACTGTGGATTAGCTAGACACTTGCCAGCAGCACAGCGATGCCAAGTGCATGATGCATAGCATGTGCCCCTTATACCATGCTCTTCTCTACCTGCTGTCATTTAAAACACATTACGTTCTTGAGACAGACCTGTTTACAAACAAGTTGATCAAAGGCAAATGTGCTCAATATGTTTTGTTACTGCATGTTTTGTATTATCTTTTCTAAATTTGGATTACCACATTTCTCCCGCCCATATCACTTGGAGTAAGCGAGGGTTGGCAGCAGAACTAGCATTTCAACAGATAGAATTTTTAGGACATGGGATGCACCTAGATCTGAGAACCTCCCATATATTTTGATGTTCAGCAATAGTTAGAAAATTATAACAATAAACACAATACCAGCCAAAGTAACCAGAGAAAGTACTTCTGATACAGCTTCCAAAATGAAGTTCCTGGTTTTCCAAGAGTATACAGCTTGAAACAGGGCCTGTAAAGAGATTTTTCAAAAGATAGTCCCACTACCCCCATGCTTCAGCCATATTACAGAGAAAATAGGGGTCTACCTCTACAGAATGACTTAGTGTTGGATCCTAGCAAAAGGTATGTGAAATGGATGCTTGATTTTTTTTTTCCCCCTTGAAAAAAGATTATGGCAGAAGCCTACAGAAAACTCCAGAGGTTGCTTTATCTATCTGGTTTTAGATTTTTTTATTGCTTTTTTCACACAGATCTTCCTAGCTGATTTCCCCTTGCCCAAACCGGAGCCTGTTAGTCCACAATCACAACTAAAACCCAGAACAGACCTCTTAGCATAGTTCAAAGCAATCATTAGGATTATGCTGTGAAGCTTGGAAGCTGCACTAAAATTGCTCAAATTGTCAGCATCTGCTGTATTAGATGTATACAAACCAACTTTTGAGATGATACTCTTAAATTTCTCCAGCTTTACTATGCACTACCATAATCACTTAGGAACATAATCACCAGACAGACTGTTAACCCAAACCCCCAAATCTTACTCAAACGCTAGAAGATCAGGCCCAAGGGAAAAGCAGATCAGTAGCTTTCACTAATATGACCTACTTTCCATCTCTTGCTAAAGAAACCTGAGAGTAGTTAACTGGAGACCTTTGCAAGCTTAATGGGCCATGATATGACATGCAAAGAGAAAAAATCCCCACAAAAGGCCTGTGTCTTTGCTGGTTGATATCACTGTTTTAAACAGAACTGGAAGCCACTAATGGAGCAAGAATGATGCTTGTGCCAAGTGTAGTTTCTCTGTGAAGGTTAGTACAGAGTGTAGTGAGGGTATTTCAGTTGGTGCTGCAAACAGATTAAAAACTGTGAAAACTTATTTTGGCCAGGAAAATTTAAATACACTGTCTCCATCCCTGCTCCCCAGCATCACAGCCCTGCAGCAGAAGCCTGTGAAGGGAGCAGTGCAGTGTGCCTGTGGGGCCTTGGCATGAGGAATGCAACAGGATTCCTTGTCCGGGTTATGATCAGTGTTTCTCATCAGTGTTCTGCCTGAGGCCTGTTCGAAATGTCCCTGGTAAAACTCTAAGGAAACCAGCACCTTTTACAGGGAGCTAAACCCTGCCTGGATGTGTTCAGATGCATTTAAGACTTCCAGAGGACTTGCGCAGAGGAACATTTAGGGCACATCTCTGGCCAGCAATGCAGCACTCCACAGAAATACCTGAACTAGTGGTGAGGAGAATAGTCTGCAGAGTTGAAAGCATGATGGTATTGCTACACTGATGCAGAGAAGAGTCAGGGCTGGTTGACACCAACACAGCACCTTCTTCATACAGGCGTATAATGTAGCAAATACATTTCATGCAGTACTGCGCTAATAAAGGTATGGGACTGCTTGCAGCTAAGTTAGGCATTGTGGTGTGGACTGCATTAAGCAGTTCTGTAAAGACAACTGCAAGTGGTCACGTTAATCAGCTGGTGTCAATCACTGTCAGTCTCCTTCAGATTTTCTGGAGGTCTTCAGGTGCTTAAAAGATGCCATTTTAAGACCTCCAAAAGTCCATCAGTAGCTGATGCCTGGTTTTGATGGATCAGTCAGCTGGGTACTATTGAAACTCTGTTAGATGACACTGCTCTAGACTTCAAGTGGCATTTAGCTGCTTTACTTGTATTTCGGTCTGTAAAATGTTGGTAGAACACGACCGCAGAATTGTGCGGTTCTGGTTTGAGATAGGAAAAAGCAGATTGTTCTATGCTCATCCCTTTATAAGCCTAGTATTACCATCACGAATTTCCTTCTCTTAAAAGCTTATTACAGGATTATTAAACAGTGCTTGCTCTTACAGCAGGTCGTGAAATACAAATGATTGTACACACTCACATGGTAAGATTTATTCCTCTGGGCCTTGGATAATCAGCATAGCTGCTAAACCCGCACCTCCCGCTGCCTGCCGCGTCCCGCTACCCCTCCGTGACTGGAAGCAGCCGCAGATCCCGGCGCTGCCGTCGTTTCTTGCCTGAAGGCTAACGGGCGCGTTTCAGCGTTACCACAACCCGGCTGCCAGAGCCTCACCCCGCCCAGCCTGGGCCCTATTTCCAGGCGAACGGCTCTGGGGGGCGGGGGG
>VYZV01021791.1:1292-12068 GCA_013401275.1 Pandion haliaetus | reverse complement strand
AACTGCATAGGGTAAATTAGCAAGTCGCCTGATTTCCCCGACAACTAAACACAGAACAGTTTACTGGCATTACCAATAGTAGATGGGAAAAGATTTTTAAGAATCTGCAATGCACCTGAAGAGAGTTTAATATAGGGTTTCAAGTCTACTACCAGTAAGCTTCAGTCAGAGAAAACTGAAGTTATATTTGCTAGCACTGTAAGACAAGCTGTCACTTTGTCAAATGATTTCTTACCAAAACTGACTGCAAGCATAAAGCATTAACATAATTTATTAGAACAATTAGAATGCTTCCTTGTTGTCTTCTAATTAGATTATTCCTTGTACTGGTAATTACATCAGACAAGAAAAGAATAATAGCTTCAGATTTCTAAAGTAATCTGTAGAGTACGTGAGGAGAGAATGATCAATAATGCTAATCTACTGGAACACAAATTCCCAGAAAGAGATATTTTATCATAAGTGATTCTTTAAATAATCAGCGTTATTTCTCAAAGTCCATATTACTCTCATATGTACTTAAAAAAGCACAAACACAAGGGAATAGGCACTGAAATAATCATCAAAAATGCTGAATGATAACTGTACTTTAAGGGCTTCTAGGTGAAGGGCACATTACCATCTTTTCCCACTGACCACAAATGAGAGCTGTCATTACATTATCTTTATACAGACAAAGGGAAGAAGAAATTGGTGCAGAACACCCTTTCTCCCCCGCATTTCCAACACCAGAGATGTTCCAAAACACCTGATCACTCCTAATATCTAAAAAGAGTTAAAGCATATCTTTTCAATTATTTTCTCAGTGGGAATGCCATCAACTGTAACAGAAAACTCTTCACCCACACAGTCTTTTCTTTACCATTGCCAAACTCCTCTGAACTTTGTTAGCACTCTGCATTGACTATGTCAATCAAGGTTGCCCTAAACTTTAAGTATCATTAAATATTTTACAGCTAGGAAAAAAAACAGCAGGAAGGAAAGCAGGGGAGGACACAAAAACAAAGAATGAAAACCAGCAAAAATATGAGAACAAACATGAATAAAAGGTCCAAAAGCAGAGCACAAAAGATACCATTAGATTTCTCCACATTAATGGAAGTAACCCTACAGTTGAAGGACATCTCATAGAGCAAGAAGAAAGAGTACTGTCAATTTTTATTATATATCCCTGGTCCTTCCTTTTCTTACCAACATGACACATGTAAGCAAATTGTAATGTCAGTGTTAATTTAACATTACAAGCTGCGAAGCAAGTTAAGCACACCGTTGTTAGGATTGTACTTGAGAAACAGGTGTCACATGAAATTTTACATCTGCTACACACCATCCTTCAAATCACCCCACTCGCTCCAATAGATTCAGATTAGGGGAATACTCCAAATCCTTAATAGTTTTCCACTATAAATATCCTACTTTTTTTCTGCAATTCTGCAAAATCCTTGGGGAGGTTTTTGTTGCTTGCAGTTCCACTTTCACATTTCAGCCACTTCACTATCAGCTTTGGGTGAGAGGAAGGCAAAGGCAAAACAGTTTGTAGCACCTCTACCACAAAGAGGTCTCTAGACACTACTGAAATCTAGAGCCTTTAAAAAAACATCAGCCCAGCCAATAAGAAATCACTCATGAGAAGAACCTAAGGTATAATGAGGGTACAATAATCTTCTAATAAAATTCAGATCATGTAAAATAAGGAATGGGAAGTAACATTGGACCAAGGAAAAGCAAACTAGCAGCCAAAAAGCTAATGAAGCATACTACAGGAATACCAGAATTAAAACTGGAATTTAGAAGAAAAAGAAAAAGCTTACTGAACTTAGGTAAGTCACATAAGTTTAAAAGTAAAAATATAGCTAGGGAAGAGACTGGAGAAAAAAGTGAACAGCTGAAAGTGATTACTAAGCATTTTAGTGAACTTCAGCTGGGGTTGATTTCATTACACCTCTGTATAGGATCACAGAATTTATGGTGGCAGGTATCACAATACAACAGAAAGTTCTGCAACCCCTCTTGAAACTTCTATTTCACCTAAAATGGAGATAAAATAAAGCCTGTAGACCATTTGAACACTAGACAGGTTTTGGGTTTTTTTAAGTTTTTTAAAATCATCCATTTTAGGAAGTATGAAAAAAAGAAACAACTTTTTTTCAGAAGATTAAAGACTTCCAGTTTATTTTCTCTAAGCAGTGTTTTGTACCTTGATTAACAGGAATTAAATCTACACTGATAGACAATATCTAGCTAGACACCTTCCTCAACAGAATCTGGGGTCAATATACTTCATTCCCATTAATTGTTCTTATATGTCTATTCTAGGATCTTCAGAGTTTTGCAAACCTCAGACTTGTCACCACACAGTTGATTATGTTAACTGGGAAAGTACAAGTGGTCCAAAGGAAAGAGCTCTTTGAGCAACCTGAAGCATATTTAGCCCTTATCTAACCTAAGACAAAAACTTTATGGAAATACATAATTCATACCATACACTCCCTGCTTAGTCCTCCTTTTGGAGAGATCATATCTCAAGCTAAACTCAAATAGAACTTTTTTCCAGATAAACCCAGAAATTCAAAAAACAAATCGTTTCCACACCACAACCTCTACACAAATCACACTTATCTTTTACCCAGAAAAGTGCCTGGAGAGCTGCTTGGAGTAAGAAAACAGCACCCAGATGTAACAGCCTTCATCATGCCCTGCTAAAACTGAAGTATGGGCCAAAGCTTTAATATTCTATGGTTTCCCAACAGAGTGCAAGGCTTAATCCATTGAGCTTAAAAAATGGACATACAATCTCTCTGGGATAAGTCTGAATGAATTTGAAAGCTTCACCTGGCACTCAGGTGTTCATTTATGACTTTCATACTTAGAAATGAGAAATAATGTATGCAAGTGATAAATGCAGCACAAAACCCTCAAACTTCCCTTTCTCAAACAAGGTTCTCAAGTTTGGATAATGGACCTCCTAGTGGGAAGGAGGCACAATATGTAAGTGTCATGGTTTAACTCCAGCTGGCAACTAAGCACCATGTATCCGCTCACTCACTCCCCGCTGGTGGATGGGGGAGAGAATCGGAAAAGCAAAAAGGAGAAAACTCATGGGTTGAGATAAAGACAGTTTAATAGGGAAACCAAAAGTCGCGCACACAAGCAAAGCAAAACAAGGCATTCATTCACTGCTTCCCACGGGCAGGCAGGTGTTCAGCCATCTCCAGGAAAGCAGGGCTCCATCATGTGTAACAGTGACTTGGGAAGACAAACGCCGTCACTCCCAACATCCCCCCCTTTCCTTCTTATTCCCCCAGCTTTACACGCTGAGCATGACGTCATATGGTCTGGAATATCCCTTGGGTCAGTTGGGGTCAGCTGTCCCGGCTGCGTCCCCTCCCAATTTCTTGTGCACTCCCAGCCTCATCGCTGGTGGGGCGGTGGGAGAAGCAGAAAAGGCCTTGATTCTGGGTAAGCACTGCTCAGCAGTAACAAAAACATCCCTGAATTATCAACACTGTTTTCAGCACAAATCCAAAGCATAGTCCCACACTAGCTGCTATGAAGAAAATTAACTCTATCCCAGCCAAAACCAGCACAGTAAGATATAGGCCTACATGAAGACATCCTTACACATGCATTTCCTTCTCCACTGTGGGGTTAACCACCGGATCCACACAACTTGTAGGCCCAGAGTTTAAGATGCTCCCTTCCCTTCAGGGCCACAGGAAATACAGGACCTGATTAATAATCATAAAAGTGGCAAGGCAAGATCTAATCTATCCTTAAGTCTCAAAAGCTGAAAATATTGTTATTTTTGTGGCAGAGTAACTAAGGAAAGCTCAGATCAGAAAACAGTATGTTACCTTAAAATTATCATTTTATATTATCAAAAGTAAATGCCCTCAGCAGCCCTCATTATCATTTCAGCAAAGAAGGTCTGGAGAAAAAAAACACAGTAGTTTTTTCAGTGCTCACTCTGGAACAACTGTAGCTGTTAAATTCAAGTAGAAAATTCAGCCTTTCGCATTCTTTACTTTCAAGGATACCTCAGACAAGCAAAGACTTATCTATTGATAGCTCAGCCAGCTTTCCTAAATGGACTGCAAATAATTTTCTGAAAGCTTTGTAAAAGTGTAGGTATTTTTCAATGCAGTAAAAAGACAACAATCTTGAATTTCTTTTCCATCAGACATTTCCACATCAGTGAAACTGTGCAGGAGTAGGCAAATAGGAGATGATATAGTACAGGTGATTACACATATCTTCAGTAAAGAAGATATTAAGAATAAGTTTTTCTAAGATTTGTCCCAAGTCTAAAGTGCTTTTATCTTCTTGGGAGTTTAGATTTTGTTTGGGGTATTTTTATGGTTTTTTTCTGGGAGCTAGGGGGACAGGGCCAGAAAGGAGAAAAGTGAATTATGTATCTTTCAGAACGCAACAACAACAACAAAAAAAGTCACAGCTAATTGCATCCTATGTATTTAACAAAGACATGGAATTAAAGATACAAATAAGCTGCAAAGAGTTACCTACCATTTAGAAAATAGACCTAAATCTAATCCTAATAGACTCCTCCCAGCCTACTAACAGGAAGGCACCCTACAGTGAGCCAACATGGTTAATTGCTGATGAAGATTTCACATTTTATGAATCCAATGGATTTGTAACTGAAGCAAACAATATTATTATACCCAGGAATTTACATCTGCAAAAAAGGATTTACAAACATTCGCTCAACTGTAGGAAAGATCTAAGTCAAGTGGCAGAACAAAACCAGAAAGAACATGAATGAACTGAAGGTATACAATTACACAAATGAGACCAAAGACACAAAACACATACAAAGGAAGGAAATAAATATGTGAAGCCAAACCAAAAACTAACTTAATAGTCCACATACCGCACAAAAAGAGCATTACTGCCACAGCCAAGCAGCACCATGATTCTTTTGATGCCATGTGTTGTTCTTGCCTCCACCATCCAACCAAAAAGTATTGGAATTTCCAGTTCGAGTACAAGTTGCAGTAAAATGAAATTCAGTTGACAAAACTTATTTTTAAAAAAACTACCCAAGGAATTTGGAGATTCTTGCCACATACCCCTGTTTCCCATTGTTTTCATATAAAGCTACCCATTGAAAACTCACCCACAGGAGTACAGAGGTGTAATTTGGAAACAAAAGTATGAAAGAAATTTGTTGCACAGATTTTCGTTAAGGATTGGCTTTAAGTAATGTAAGTTTAGATAGTCAGTATATTCCTGTAAGCCTGTTTGTTAACTAAGCACAGATACAGATATGCTACCATTTGGTTTGCTCATATATTATTTATAAATAGCTTTAAAACTCTTACAATAAAAGCTGCAACCAATCATCTCAACGAAGCAACTGTCATAGCAGTCAGCAGGAAGTCTGAGAAAACAGGCAGTGGCATTGAATCTTTTAAAACTCTCTTCTACCACCTTCCACAATTATCTTAAATATAAATGATTGTCTCCCCAGTGACTGGTCCAAGGCATGCTTTTTTCTTTTCCTTTTTTTTTTTTTCTTTTCCCTTTTAATTCCTTTATTTAATGCCAAAAAATAAAGTTATAGTTTCACCGAAAACTTCATGCTTTTCTTTAAGGGCATCTCTGGAGAGATTTGCTTCTTGGACTGCCCCTTTCACAGAAGAAAGTTTGAATTATACTACAGATGAGGTTTGAAATTGCTTAGAAAGAAATGAATTATTTAAAAAAAATAGAAACTTTATTTTGTTTAGTTTACACTTCACATAAAATTCCTTTCCAGACCTAATTTGGCAATCAAGATTTTGTCAACTAGACACTAGATTGAAACTAGTGTTACCTGAGTTCAGTACTTTGCTCTGTCACAGACTTCAAGACAAATTTTTCACACATCACTTGATTTGGGCCACATCACTCTGATGAGGGCCAGTTCACTGATGTCTGTGGAGCATTCAGATGTCAAGAGTAGAAAAGCAGGAAAAAAGGTAAACCCAGGGATGTCCCCAGTTCACTAGTACCTGGTGACATTCCAGCAGCTTGCAAACTCAGAACATTATTGCAGTCAAAATAAGCAATCACTTTTTCAGAATGATGTAACAAACAAAATACAAATTTACATCGATGCCTGAAACCCTAGAGGTTTTTAAAAGTCAGGCTTGAATGCACACTTGAAAACTTACAAGGCTCTGGACATGAAAAAGCCTAAAAAAAAACCTCCTCCCTCCACAAATACAAAAAATAAACAATCTAAGAAACATGTATCTGTATTATTATTTGTAACATCAAAGACAAGCAAAAACCCATACAAACATTCAAATAATTTTTCAGCTACTGAAGTGGCAACGGTTTTATTCCAACACATCAAAAGCTGAATTTTAACACTTCACTACAGTAATCTAAACTAAACTTTATAGAAGAAAAAGAAAGTAATCCCTCAATTGCATAGATTAACCAAAAAAGGTTTGCTGGTGTTTATTGTGTAGGTCATGGACAAAATATAAGCACAAATTTAAACTGAATGCAACTTCTGCATGCATGTTTAAGCTAGTCATTGTTGAGAATCAGTGTCGTATAAATTGTAACCTTGTATTTGTAAAAGTACGTTAAATGAACAAGTAACACTGAAAAATAATCTCATATTATGTACATTATATCATGCAGTTTTAAAAAAAGGAGTATCCATTGCAACTACAAGGTTAGAGACTCACGTGAAGGCCTTTTCTTTTTTTTTTTTTTTAAATCATTTTAACAATAGTTGGAGTGTACATGCAGCAAAAAGGACCCAAGAGAAAAAAGCAGCATTATCACCTACTGAGCAAGACAATATTTGCACACAGAAAAGGCATTCTACTCAGGTACTTGAACTACATTAGCACCACATATTTGTGTCACTTATTTTGCAAACAGATTCAGAACTGTCCAGTGATAAGATACCGTTGAATTGTCACTCTGAGCATCTGGAGCAGAAGTTAATACTTAGTTGTATTTTTGCCATATGAAAACATGTAGTCAAAGAGAAGAACAGGTCCATTCACCTTGCTGTATGAGATCAGCTTAAGAAACAATTTTTTCTTTTAATAAATACCTCACACAGAGACAAATTTGCCACAAAAAAACTAAAAAAAAAAAAAAAAAAAAAAAAAAACCCAACCAAAAAAAAAAAAAAAAAAAACAAAAAAAAAAAAAAAAAAAAAACCCCAAAAAAACACACTAAAAAAGAGGAGATTTTCCAAATCTATCTTAAGGGTCAAGGCAACAAGTCTGATCTAGAAATGATGTACATGGACAGCCACTGAAAATAGGATTTAGCTTTCAGGTTCCTTCACAAATATGCTTTCTCTCTTCAACCCAGAAGTACCACAGTTTCCCACTGGTTACCACATTCATCCTCTGCATAGACCAGAGATTCCTGGCTTGTTTCTCAATGCATGGAAGGGGTTGCAACTCCTCACACCCTTTCCTCTGCATCAGCTGAAGCCACCACTCTTCCTCACAAGAGGCTGCAGCAGCGGCAGTCACCATTCCAAGCTACACTCTCTTCATCTCGCTATTTCTGCACCACATATCCCCACAGCAATCCCGCTCCAGTCATTGGGGAGCGGATACATCTCACTAGCTCTGCACACAGACAGCACAGAACTGGCCATGTTTATTCATTAGGTCCTTGCTCTGGGTCTCATTGTAACATGCTTGTTCCTTTCTAGTATGGGCTATCTCTCCAGCTGAGAAACAAGAACACTCCTACATTACAAACCAAAGATCAACACATGACAAACTACCAAAATATTGCAGAAGTCTATGGTGCCTGTGAGAAAGAGAATGAGAACACTGAAAGCTTTTTCCTAAGGCAGACATCCTGTAAAGGACTGAGCTCCTTCACCAATAGCACGATGTATAAAAGGGGTCATTTAGAAAAAAAAAAGAAATTGGGTTTCTGGCAAAGCCATGGTGAGACACATTAAACATGGCTTATATTAATTAAAATACAGAAGAAAAATTTGTAATTTACTCAGGACTCCTAGCTAGTTTTAGATGAAAATGACATCCTGTGGGTAACAAGTCAGCATGATCTGTTATTACGCATTTTCAAACTATTTAATGAACCTTTTTATTGCTGTTATTTGTAGTTTGAAAAATAATTTAAAAAGAAAGAAGAGTTTGAAAGCATGATATTTAGCCAAAAAAAGCTTAAAGCCTAGCAATAACTCTGAACTTGCACATACACCACATCTGTCATCCCAAAGACGAGTAAAAGCAGAGATCATATGATAAGCAAAGACGAGATGGGAAAAGATGCCCATCCTGGAGAAAGGGGGAGGAGGCAAGGGGAACTGGATTAAACTAGTTCATTTCATTTTTTTCACAGAAATTTCTAACAAGTGCTGCAGGTTAAAGTAACAGCTGTTCTTTAGTAACTGGATTCTACACAAGATACTGTAAACAGTTCAAATTTCCTGATTTTTTAGCTTTTTTTTTTTTTAATATAGAAGCTTTACCATTATCATAAATAACACCAACACTGCTAAAGCACCACCTTACTCTTAGGCTAAAGACACTTTGCACTAACATTGAACAAAGGGGAAACACAGAACCTACGGTTCACGGTAGCAATCTAATGAACTAGAAGAACAGGTAGGTAAGAAGTGGTAGCTCTTTT
Source organism: Pandion haliaetus (assembly GCA_013401275.1). Classification (NCBI taxonomy): domain Eukaryota; kingdom Metazoa; phylum Chordata; class Aves; order Accipitriformes; family Pandionidae; genus Pandion; species Pandion haliaetus. The sequence continues at coordinate 3,415 of VYZV01021791.1, read as the reverse complement.
AAGTCTTCTACCTGAGCTGGTTCTCTGAAGCCAACACGAGGTCAGGAAACTAACTCAGAATCTCTCCTGAAGGTGGTCAGAAGGGCCTTCCTTAGGAAGGAGCTCCAATCCATCCCAAAACTGAAGGAAACCAAAACCACTCCCAGAACAGCTGAAGCTCTTCAGACACAAGTGCAGAAGTAGAAAGCCTAAAACTGGAACCTCATGATTTTGCTCTCTGTAAAAATCACACAGTAATTTCTTTTTTTTTTTTATATATTTTTATGTATTTTTCAACTGTTCTGCTTGTTCAGCATGCCTACTGTATCTTCTGTGGGAATACCACAGCAGGTAAAATTGCTTGTAACTTAATGCTAGACACTTCAATTCTTGCCAGTCTGGTTCTCCATTAATCTTCACCTACATACTATGCGTCAGCAACTGTAAACAAACTGAGATTTCAGAAATCTGAGAATCACATCTTTGAAGTGTTTTCATGTCATGCAAGCTTAAACCAATGTCTAATTAGCCTTTCTGAGAAGGAAGAATAACCCGTGAACCTGTGCAAGACTTACAGCCGTGTGGTTGGAAAGAAGAATGATGATTTTGTCTTAGTTATTTTGTTGACCTCTACTAAGTAATTGGTATTTTGCACCAAGATCTGGAAAAACAAGTATCAGACACTATAAAGAAATAATATATGACATCTTTGGGTGAGACGAATCTTACCTGAATCTTAGAATATTTCATGCATGAATTCATAGGAAGAACTTTGGAAGCCTGTATATACCAGTTCCCCTAGATCATTATGACACCTAGAACATTATATGGTGCACAATATCATTAAAAATACAAATGTCTAAGCCATATATCTGAATTTCTACACTCTAAAAGAGCAGTGTACTGAAATCGTTTGAAAAAAGTATATGCCTGTAATTCTCTAAAGCTAACCCATTTGCCATGCCTTCCTAAAACAAGCACAAAACCTTCAATAAAAGAAAGCCAGCTTTCAAAATTTCTCATTCAAGTTGGTAAGAAGGAAACATGCTATTATTAAGATGAGACAAAAAGGTTTTACCCATTTGGCATGGAAGTATCCACTCGCTTAACACACTGACAGATGTCCAGTGAAATGTTATGCCATCTAAGCTATTTAATGTAGTCTGCTGTCAAGATCTTCAGCAAACCTCATTACCTCTTCTGGCAGTTCTGCTACTGTACTGAAAGCTTATCTGAACAGCACACAACATCTTGTTCTGCAGTATGGCCAGGTAATGTAAGGCCAACACTGCAGCCTTCATTTTGGGTTTCCCTGCTTTTATCAGCATCTATCTCAGTGCCAATGTTTCAAAGATAATCATTACATCACGGTTTTCAAGTGGATATTTAAGCACCTATACAAATAAGATTTGCACAAATAATTTTACGGGTCTATGGCTGGTATGCTTAAGCCAGCCTGACAGTCACAGTTGAAGTGTCCTTGGAGATTATGTAGTTGCTCTCCCTTTTTCTTGGAACACAACAGCAGAAGGTCTTAGTACTCCTCCAGATCTTGAAGATCCTGTCAAAGACAGGATCTTGATCTCCAGAACCTTAGATCAAATGCAAAATTACCCTAAGGTATTTTTGTAACTTCCCATAAATTCCAATAACTTTTCACATAATCCACAATTGACCTTATGCATAAATGTATTATTATAGGAGTAAGACATACAGGCTTGGCAGAGCCAAGCTGAGTAAGAATGAAATAGCAGGTATTTCACGCAAGCTAGAATAATTTCAAAAATCTTTCCAAAAATCTTTTTCCACCTTTTCAGAAACCACTGTATATGGAATGAGAAAGCTTTTAGATACCTTCTCAAAATTAATCAAAGTAGACCAATGCTGAGTATTTCTAAATATTCATTGACTTTCTGGCCCAAGTCTTTTCTCTCAGCTACCCTCTTTTTCTTTTTTTTTTTTTCTTCTTTAAAAAGAAAAAAAGTTAAAGTTTAAAAGTTAAAGCTGTGATATAACCATTACTAGGCTTAGAAGTCTAGCTTAAGATAGAACACAGATAATTGATTTAAACCTCAGTTTTGACCAGAATTCAACATGAATGTTCAGACAAGTCATATAATCTGCATATACATAAGACAAGGTCT
>VYZV01021789.1:64336-85248 GCA_013401275.1 Pandion haliaetus | reverse complement strand
GTAAATGGAGAACTGAGGGAAAAACAGACCTTTAAATTAGGTCTCAAGAGGAAGAAAAATTTAATCCCTGCACATTGTAAATAAAGCAGTCCATTCCAGCCGTTATATTTGCTAAACAAAGAAAATGATAACACACACTTCATATACAACCGAGACATCATGACTGACTCTTCAGAGCAAATGCTTTGGGTCTGTGCACAGACGTTTGATAAGCGATAAGGTTTTCTCCTTAGCTGTGGTACTGTTGCGTTTCATGAACTTGAACGAACTTGGCAATAGTATCCCTGAGGTTTGTTAAGGGCTGGAGGCAATTACATCCCCCCGCATTATAAAAGGATTTTGTATTGACTGTGCAGTTAGCCACTGGGATGTCTGCACTGTTCTGGTTCATTTTCTAATTACATCTCAAGATGAGAGAATTTGAGAGAATTTAAGAGAATTTGAACTGCACTTCAGAGAAGAGTGATATGAAAGCTGCTGATTTTACTCTGTAAATTTTCTCCAAGCAAAAGAATGAGAAAATTACAACAAATCCTAGCAGTTTATTTGGTGTGGTTGAAATTACAATATCCATGCATATCTACATTATAATCCTTTTTGGGTTTCTTCTTGTTTGTGGCTTCCTGTTCATCTTTTTTCCCCTCAAATTTTCATCATTGCTTGTAATTTCCTGGCTTCATCACAACTCTTTCTGACAAACCTTCTGTTGCTACAAGGTGCACAAACATGCATATGCAAGGACTGAGCAAGGAAGAGGCAAGTGGTTGTCAGAAGTATGCTAATTGCTCTTCTCTAATGTATGCACTATCTGCTTTCACATTAAAAGCATAGTGCCAATCATTTAAATTCAGGTAATCAGTAGGATCGTGAGAAAAAAAATAAACACCTGGCAAGGCAGTCCATCAATTTTTTATTTTTTTTTTAAATTATTTTTCAAGACAAGAGGTTGAAGGAGGGGAAATCCCTTCAAGGTCACCAGCTCAAAGAGTTTATAAAATTTGATGACAAAATCCACAAGAAGAAAAGATCATACACCTAAATACACTAATTTTGTTCCGGGCTCGCAACCTTTTCCTTTGCTTTGCTGTTGGTCTCATTCAACTAAAACAACTGTGTCAAACACATATCTCAGCTCTGGCAATTTGGAGGCTAGGTTTCCCTCCCACGACTAAGTGAGCGAATGAATGGCAGAGAGTCTGTGACCCTTCCCCAGTGGGAAAAAAGAGACGCTGGCTTACACATTGTGAATCAATGGTGAATTGCTTACTGCAGCTCTGTTAATTATTCTGACCACACTTATGGACTTCACAAATAAGAAGAAAATATAATTTTCTTGACAAATCTGAATGGGATCAGTTAGGGATGCTCGTTCTCTCTCTCTCTCTCTCTCTGTATGTATACATGTATGCATGTTTATATAATTGCATGCCTTGAAGAGGCCTTCTTAAATACACAGTTAAAAGCTTGAAAGACAGAAATAAAAATAAGTGAAAACTTTTCACAGCAATTTTAACTTTTATAGGAAGCTTGACAGTTACTTTTAAAAAGTGAATTTGAAAGAAGAATTATTTAAGCAAAAAGGTATCTTCCTTTTAGGGAAGGCAGCACAGTTAAGTATTTCCTTCAAGGTTCTGTTACTGCACATATTAATTATAACCTAATTCAATTTATGTCTACTGAAAAATGTCTCAAACTCTGCAAAAAATTCTTTCTTCTATGCAGATTTAATATACTTATGTATATTAGGGTTACGTTTCTCTAGAACTAGAGGGGGCAGGAGGAAGGGAGAGGGGAATTTGGGGAGGCAGAAATACTAAAATGAGATCTTTAAAATCAAATACTAAACATGACTGTATCCTGAAACAGACTCACTATCCTTAAATTTCATATACTTCCATCCTTCCAAGATAATCACACGGTAAGATAATTTCTTTTTGTCCCCATCGTAGAACAACTGACATAACAAACCATAGCGGGAAATGCTAAAAATAGATACTGACCAAAAATGTAACTTAGTGCTTTTTTTTTTTTCTTCTCTCGTCTTGCACGCACATGCCCTTTTCAATTGCTTGATTATTTTTGCATTGTTGTTTTTAAACAGCACTGATATAAACATGTTTCCATGGCCTTCCTTTACATATACACATGTACAAACATGCACATATGTATATATTGCAAATAAATCACTGCTAGTATCTCATTATCCTCATCAGAGCCCTACAATAATTCATATTCATTCACAAGGAGAATAATGCACTGACAAAAAAAAAAACCAGGAAGAATCTCTAGTATTCAATCTGAAGGACTCGGTTGCTTATTATAAAGAAAGGCAAGATTGAAACAAATACTACCATTGTGATAGCCTCCTTATATCTGCAAATGCCAGCACTGGGCTTGGTCTCCAAAGGGTATTTCAGGATCTTACAGGTTTTGCATAAAACTGATGAGGAAGAGGGGGTGTGCAATGGCATTTAACAGAAAGAGCATCCTAAATATGCAGCTGCCTACAGAATCAGGGTGGGACTTGACTGTCAGTATATATGAGAAAAATGTCCTACATGGGCAAAGCCATTATGGGTTTTGGCCATAGACTGCAAATGAGTGGGATTTTATACTATGGCAAGGGAAAATCTGGTGCCTTCTATCAGCCCTGTGGAGTAAGAGTTGCCCACCCCATCACAATCATATAAGGGTTTTGGAAGCGGACCAAATATGACTTATCTGGCAAGTGTGTAAAGGTCTAGAGAGTTTGCTTTCATCATAGATCAAATTTATGTCATTACAGAGCCATGATTCTGGAACAGCTGATAGGACACCACCATCCATAATAAATTTGTTGTTTTCATACCCGACAGAGAAACACAGTCTGACCACTCTGCCCACAGAAATGACTCAGAAAAAACCACAAGTTTGAACCCAGCCCATCTCTGAGGTGTTGGCCGCCTCCGAGGGGCCGTGGCATTTGCCCCTGCACCTCCTGGCTCCGGGCACAGCCCATGCTGCCCACAGCAGCAGCGGGGTGGCCGTCCCCCTCCCCGTACCCTGGGCAAGGAGCCACATCTGCACTAACCTCCCAAAAGCGGAGCAAAGCCCATTTCCAGACCAAATCGACATAGCTGGTAATTGGGAAGGTACATACACCAGTATGAGTGCCAAAAAACATCCGTTGGATTTTGGGACGTGCTGAAGTGGCTTTCCTCTGATTTATGTGGCATGCATCTTTAGCTGCCCTTCCCCTGACAGATGAGTACTTTTAAAACTAAACAAACACACAGTGTGTCCAAGTATGTCATCAAATGACCTCCTGCTACCATTATTGATGAGTTACACCTGTTTGCCAACAAATATGCTCCTTATCACTGTCATGTGGGTAATCAGGTAAATGCTTGAGTAAACAAGGCTGCCCAGCATGAGGCCCTGGCAGCTATCTCAGCCGGATGCAGATGAAGACCCTCTACAGCTAACACCGAGGTAAGGCTCCCCAGAGGCTTACAGTGGCAGAGAAGTTCATTGCTGGTGGTTCTACCACATTTCCAAAGGACTACTGTAAGAACTAAACTAAATTTAGAAACTAGACTCGACAGATCACGGTTATCTGTAATTCAGATGCTGGCATGGCACAAAAGAAGACACCCCACCCCCCCCCGCAGTGATATTCATGGACACCCCAGCAATGCAGTCCCTACCTAGCTGGGTTAGGCTGTGAGCAGCTCAAACAGCAAGCTGGCTTCAGAGCAAGCTGTGGTGCACCCCAGCCTGGTCTACGAGTACTCCGTGCCACCACAGATGGTGTCAGGGCAATGATAAATCAGCCCTTCTGCCTCCACGGGAAAAAGGCTTTCGTGTCTGATATTCACCTACCTGTGAGGGTACCTGAGACACAGGGGCCCTACGGCTGTCCGGGCATTCCCTGGAAACACACAGTGACCGGACACCGCAGTATTTGCTAAAGGACTGGCTTAGGTAGTGCCAGAACTAGGGGCTAAATAATGCTTGTATTCAGATGGTGTATGTTTGTCATGGATGCACAGAATGAAGAAAGGACTTGAGAGCCCAACTGAGCAAAGAGAGGAGTCAGGGTTTGGCAGCTTCAAGGAAACAGACTCAGAAAGAGGATGGGCAAGAAAAAGGGAGTAGTGGGACTCCTTCCCCACCCATCCCAAAGCATGTCAAGAACACACAAAGGAGCAATCTCTGTCATCACAGGCACTTTGTGCAGTCTTTTTCCAAATGTTCCCAGAGGAAGTATGGCTCTGCCCTGCCCCTGCTTTAGCCCCTGTCTAAATAGCACCATTTAGCATAGTCTAAGCAGAGTCAAGGCTGCCCTTTTTTTTTCTTTCTTTCTTTCTCTCTCTCTCTGCAAATTATTGCTGAGTTCACTACTGAAAATGACAGTGAAGTGTTTGTTTTGCTTACCTGCTCAAAGAACAGGTAAAATATTATCTGAAGTTCATGCCACAAATATATTTTGTTCTTATCTTTAGTAAACATTTAGTAACAGTGAAGCTCTCATTATCAACAAAAGCTGTAAACCTAAATCCCTTCCCTCCCACCCCTGATGTCTTTTACTCCAGAACTGATAAAATGCTTTCAGTTACAGAGCTCCACTCAAAAGAAAAGACATAGACACATGAAAAACCTGTGTGTCGATTGTGTGGCAGAGACACTGTACATTACATTGTATTAGAGGGCTCATAATAAAAATCGGTATGAATGATTGGAATACCAGAATGAGAACAGCTTAGAGGCTAGTGTTTATTATTGCAGCATCTGCTAGTGCTGCTATAAATAAAGCTTTCTAAACAATTCCATACTATGAACGCCTAATTTCAGGAATTTATAACCTGGATGCAAAAAAAAAAAATCCCTCTCAGCTAACATTTAGAAAAATACTAAATTTGGATATAAATGCCTTTACTGAGTAAATACTTAGATATATGTACAAAATCTCTATTTGTAAATCCGTAGTTTTCTATCTATCTATCAAAAATATAGGTCATACTGGCTTCAGAAACTCTTTCTAAAATCAGAGAGAAGACATTTGAATTGTTAACTGATGTTTTTAATAGGAAAATTCAGTACTGGAGATTTGTTTTGTTTACATATTAAGTCTTGGTGTCATATTTTAAAAACCAAAACATTTTCTCACGCCTGAAAACCTGGAACTCCTTGGTACTTGCCTTGTAGGTTACAAGTGAAAATGAGCCTGTCCATTCTGTTTCTATGTTAACATTGGAAAAGAGCTGCACAGCATGTAACTGGGTGTTCTCCTCCTTGCAAGAGAGGCTCAGGAGTGTAGCTGTTATCTATACTTGGAGATTTGGTGCTACAGAAAAGGTACAAAAATTCAAACCAAACCACTGTTTTTAAAAGGAAGGAACATACTTGAATCTCTGGATTTGTGTATCTTTACCTGTTCTAAATTAGTCAGAATATCTACCGTAACGGACATGGTCACGTTCTCTCTCCACTGACTGCACAGAAAGCCGAGGTCTGGCAGCCCGGAGAGCGGCAGGGACAAACCCTTCATCACAGCCCCTGGCACAAGACTAACACCACCTGCGGCAGGTGATGGAGGAATAGGGCATTCAACGTCTGCTCGGATTTCAGACCAAGAAGCCCTTAGTCATTGTGTGGATTGCAGGAAGATCTCCTGAGAGCAGCACACATCCGCGGAGATCTCTGGAGATGGTAGCTACCATGCTCGTGTTTTCTCCTGTTCCTGCTTGAGATCCTGTTTGTGTAACTGAATCTTCACCACTGATTTCACAGGGACTAGCATTTCATCCCCTCTTACTACTGCCCTCTCAGCCTACTATCTGCACCCTGCTCAGTAAATTCAATTTAAATAAAATGGGAAAAAAGAACATATTAAAAGGTCATTTAATGGAATTCTAATTTGTTAGGTGCAACAAAGGATGCAATGGATTCTATTATAAAATGGTGCAAAAGGCAAATGGATCTCTGCAGTGTTCACTTCCCAAATGTAATGAGATTTTTCTCTGTTTATGGCTTGTCTTGACACTGGAATCCAAAAACTGCAGGGAACAAGTGTCTGTAGTCTGAATAACCTGACCCTCAGGAAGAGAATATCAGCAAATGTAGCTAGGTATGAGAGTCATTTCTAAAATCAACAGCGGAATTCAGACGAGTTACATTGAAATTGCATTGTTTCAGACAAATGATGTGACATTTCTTTGCTTGGAATTCTGTGGGTATTTGGGGTGACATGTTTTTAACATATCAATTATTCAGAACTATTACTTAGTGTAAAATATATTTGGCTTCATGCAATCTTTTAATAAACAGTAAGCAAAACAGGAAAACATTTGCAGTAAAAACTAAGAAAATAGGATAGGCTTAATAATTCTCTTTAGACTGTCAAATGGCAACAAATCAACGGGGGGAAAAAAGAGTAGACTGATTTGGAAAAAAAAAAAGTTTTATCAATACAACTTCATCGTTGAAATCCACCAGGAAAAAAATGTTATTTAGCGACTAGAATTAGAAGTACCCTTCAGGTCCCATGTGGAAGGAAATACCTGTGACCCATCAGGATGTGGAGTGTCAGGCACTCTGACTGCAGGTAAGGCTGAGCGAGCCAGTGCAGGGTGCAAAAGGTCAAAAGAAGGAGGCGTTCTTAGCTCTGCACACTGGTTTGAAGAGCTGCTTGGAGAGGTGTTGATATAAATAGTCCCTTGCTCTTCACACACTGTCTCCATATCCTACACCGATGCTGGGAGTAGCAGAATGAATGATTTCGTGGGAGGGGAAAAAATGGGAATTGAAGCACTTTCTGTTAAAGTCTATTAAACAATGCAAAGCTGCTTCACAAGAAAAAAAACAAAAATCTGTGTATTTTACCCACAGATGTCCAACTGCAGCTTTAGTCACACAATCAAGGAGCATAAAAAATGATCAGCTGACCATTCTGGAGACTCTGAACAGCATGCAATTCAGTCAGGAATGCCATATAAGCAAAAAAAGTTAGCAAATGCTAAAAAGTTGCAGATAAGTGGAATGTTTCCTGGACGAATCACAAATTCCTCAAATGCTAACTTTTATCCAATTTTTGGTTCGGAAAATAACATTGCTTGACCAACTCTACTTTTGATGCTTAGCTTTCAGATTTTTAAAACACTTTTCAAAAGACAGTTACTTTCCTATACCTCTAGCAGGGCCTATCCCTATTTTGAGCATATGCTTTCCTAGATAACACAGAAAAAAACCCCTCAAAACACCCAAAGCATTGTATTTTCCTGAAAAATGGTTTAAATTAGAAATTGTTCCACAGAAATTAATACAGCTACGCAGATAGAGCCACAGCTCACATCTTTGTATTCAGACTGTATTACTTACTATGTTAAACAGTTCTGCCTTCTTCCTCCTCCTACTAGGGGAAGGCTCAAACCAGACATATATCTACAAATTTTATGCCATAAAGATGGAAAATTTAGGGGAGCAGATACTAAACTGCAGTGGTTTTCCAGTGGGGGTTGTGATAGCTTCTCAATTTCATAAGCAAATTGGAGAAATATTGTTCATTTAATTTAGAAAACTTGTGATTTCTATGACAGCCTCAGAAATATTCTTTTGAGAAACAGGGCTCTTTTCCCAGCATCAGCGGTAAGGGAAACCCTATGGCCCAGCAGCTACAGAAACAGTTTCGGGCTGGATAGCATTCCCACTAGTTGGCAGTTTTCTGTGTGCTTTGCAGCAGGGAATTCCTAAAAAAATCCATAAAAGTAGTGTATGTTCATATGTACTCAACACGCAAATAGGAAATAAATTGGTGAAAAAAAAAAAAAAGGGAAATTCAGAGAAAGTGTTGAAACTCCCTCTCCATCAAGTATAGTAAAGTTACTACAACCCCAGGTGAGCATTATTGCAAAAGAGGTAATGAAAGTGTCCCTGTCTCTGTCACCTCTCTTTACCGCAGCGTCCCTGTCGCTGTGCTGGATGGGGCTCTGCGACTGCTCCACACATACATGCTCCAGCCTACACAAATACATCCCAGCAGCCAATGCTACCATCTTGTACCATCTTTGTGAGTCGAGCTGAACGGACGTGAACTACTAAGGCACTTGGCTTGAGGCGGTGGCGATGGGAAGCTCAGTCTGAACCAGTCGCGCCATCCTCCCGCTTTGCTGGGGTCGTGGGTGTGCTGGGGGAGCCCAGGCCTGAGTGGGAGCCGGAACTCAGCAAGCAATTTGGTAGTCTGCACGTACCCTGCAATAGTTTGAATTTGGCGTCTGGTCGTTTGGCTAGCAGAGTTAATGTTATTGCAAAATAGTGCAGCATGAAAAAAGGGCTGTGAAAATATATGACTATTGATTTGGTAAAGGAAAGTGAGCGGATTCGTTAAATACATACTCTGGTATGCGTAGTTTTGTGATAACAATCATTACTTATCCCTTGGACGTTTATGGCTTCTTTAGAAATTTTATTGTTGTATAAATTCATACTTGGGCACCTTATAAAAGTAGAGTTTTGACAGCATAATAGTCCATAAAGAAAACACAGTTTCAAGAACTGGACTACAGATTTTGTGGTTTGCCATCTTAATGCAGTGCCATCCAAAAAAATACCAAAACCAGGTTTTGAGACCTTGAATGGCCTTTCATGATATGAAACCAGGCCTTCTTCCTTCCTAAAAGCACTCTTTGAAAGTGGATCATTAATTTGATATCAGGTTAATCCAGCTGCTTCCTCTCCATATATACATTCGGTGAATTTGAAAGCCTTTCTAAAACATTACCAACAGAAAATGCACTGTCAAATTCAGCAGGTTTCCAGTACACAGAATTTCAGCTCTGCAATTTTTTTTTCGCCTCAAAGTGCCACAAGAGATACTGTATTAATCATTTGCCAAACTCCTATTTTCAAATCCAGGCTGTTTATTGTTTTTAGTTATTTAGTTGCATGAGGACAGAAAATGTCTTTTATCACTTTCTAATATATTTCATACATGTTCAAGATAAAAAGCAGATCAGGCCAAATGTTCAGCAAATTAGAAGAAAAACATTCACTTTCATGTTGTTTACAAGGTGAAGTTCAAACCTGCAAAAATACTTTAAGGTAAAAATACTGTCATTCACTTATATCTAGTAAATAGTCCAGGCAGACTACTATAACAAGATGGTTGCATATAATTTTGAATAATGTATTAATAAAGCCAGTTGTAAATTGTGATGGTGGCTGTGCAGGATAATTGTGAATCTTAGACACTAATACAGTAATTAGTATTAAAAGGAGCTGTGGCTCAAAAGATTTACTACTCTACTTCTAATTTGTAGGTAGAGTCTATAACAAAATAATAATAACTTGAACTGAAAATCCACAACAGTCTTCATACTTAATCAAATAATGCTGCACTAATTATGTTTGTCACAAAAAGTTAATGCCTTGGAAAAGCTGTTTAATGTTTATAAAAAAGCATTAGGAAGACAACTTCTTAACCTCATAGCATTTTAGTCACCACTAATTGTTGAGTTTTTTGTGAAACAAATATTGGATATATATGGGAATTTCTTAAACCTTTTCCACAGCACTCCAAAGTGAAATTGCTGCTGGTAAGATCCTTTTAAGCTTATCTGAAATACAGCGATGCCAGTAAAAAAAATGTGTTTGTGAGTTTTTAGGTACGTGTAGTTGTTGTGTTAGGATCCTTCAAAGAAATTTTTTTCTTTTTTTTGCTTATGCTCCATTTACAAAGGGGCAAATGATTGAATTTGCTTCACTGAATTGAACTTATACAGCTTCCTGCTGGGTTCTGGGGAGCATTTATGGAACACCACCTGGAGGGCAGCTGCTCTTTTCTCCTAGCCCTGAATATCATTAAATTTCAGCAGCAACATGACACACTGCAGAAAATTTTAAGGCTGCACTCTTCTGTGCTGTTGTTGTCAAGGGTAGAGAGAAGCGGGGGGGGGCATTTCTGGAAAGAGAGAGTGATAGATTTCATTCCTTGTCAGCAAGTGCCCACAGCCAGGAAAAGCAAAAGGACTGGAAGTATAAAAGGAACTCTTTTTTTTTTTTTTCTTTTTTTTCTTTTTTTGAGGGGCCAGGAAGCCACTAGGAAGACATGTATTTCAAAACAGTACATTGTCTTTGTGTAAATACAAGTACTTATGGCCTGTGCTGAAGCATTCACAATTTAACTTCATATTTGAGCTGCAGAATGTCTTCACTTAAAAAAGGAGAACAATTGCTAACCTTACCTTGCACATGGAGGTGACATTGGAGCTGCCCTAAGAACTCATTTTCTTGTAACTATTTGCTTAAGCATTTCACTATCAGATTAAGCCTGAAGACAACATTGCTGTGAAATGCTGTGAGACACTGCTTTATGCCTGTGCCTTCCAAAGGGGCAAGTAACTGTGGCTCAGACCCTTTATGGGGTTTACGTATTTTGAACAGGGTTTTTTTTTCATTACAGTTAAGAAACCTTTTGTATTAAGAGCAGAGGTAAGATGCAACCAGCTTATGGAAGCTCACCTCTATTGCTGTGCTTCAGGGTTTTTCCCCTCCTCTAGTTTCCAGCCTTTAAGTGCCAAACCCAATATGGAGAGAGGACTGCATTCCCCTGGGAATCGCAGCATATGGCCCAGCTATCTGTGTGCTTCTCATATTCCCTGAAGTCTACATCAGTCATCTTGCCGATGCCAACAGGAAGCTTGGCACAATGATCAGAAACAACAATCTATATACAGTAAATGTTATCAATGTGATTTATATCTGCTCAGTGCCGCGTTATAAAAAAATCAGTGTTTTTCAGTGGAATATGACAATTAACTCTTATTTCTGCACATTTTGACCTCTGCATTTCCCTCCCTCTTTCCATGTTGCACCTTTTCTCCTCACCCTCTTTGCCATGTGCATCAGCTCCTGATTCCCCTCTCTTTCCTCCTTAGATTACCATTAAAATGCCTAATAGCAACACTAGTGTGGTCTCCAAAATGAGCTGGAGTGTTGTAAAACTGGGCACCAATTAATATTGTTGTGTAATACAAATGATTGACGTTTTCTTCTCAAAGCAAAATCCAGAAATATGCAATTTTGTCAAAATCATAATGTTACTGGAAAAACATCACTTTCAACAGCAGTGAGAACTTAGTGTTACAAATAAGAAAATCTCAATAAAGAAAATCTGAATAAACTTAAAATTCACATTTCTTGTTGATTTAATTTAAAGGTCTGTTTCAAATAGAACAGTTGACAGAAAGTTCTAACACTTACTTTCAAACTGAAATACCTGTGCTCTCTCTCTTACAGCAAGAAAATTTTGGTTTTGAAATAACTTTAACTCTTGAGTATTAGTTGAAGGACCTGATGAGGATCAATGCTGGCAAAGCAGCTCTCATCACTGAGATTACACTGAGTAGGAGCTGCAGGACCAGCACTTCCAGTTGATTCAGAATCCTATATTTAAATAAAAAATTATTTTGTTTTCTCAGGGGAGCCAATATTAGCCATTCTGAAAGCCAGGAGGGGCCCAGGTAGGAGAGAGGCAGATTCCAAGCAGGCAGTGAGGATGCTAAACTGCTCTCTGAAAGCAAACTGTATTTTCCAGAATTGGGCCCACATTTTCCAAGCTCACTGCTTGGGGAAACTAGAAGGGCTTTTTCTATATTACAAGAAAACTCATACTGAGTGAAGCCATTGAGTTTGTCTATATTTCTTCTGCCACAGCAGTCTTGCTGGAAATGAAAACCGTATATGATGAACACCAAATAATGGGTTTTCAAACTAGCACTGAAATGAAAAAGATCTTTCTGGGTAAGACTGGTGTCTAGATAAAATGTAAATTCAATCTCTCTGCGAAGCAATTCTGAATAATCAGAAATGCATACTCACTAAAATACATTACCAGAATAACGCAGAAATGGAACAACATGACAATCTTTTTTTTTTTTTTTTTGCTGCTTGAGAATAGAAGTAGATGGTTCTCCCAAATAATTATCTGTTTCAAGAGAAAACTGTTCACATACAAAAAAAAAATGCATGCTTCCATTTCATATATCTCGCTCCTTGGGTTGGTTCCAATTCTGATCTTTACCCTGACCCCAAATGGGAGCAATTGCATTGTACAAGCTGTCTTTTCAGACGTGACTTCTCAGCATATGTACTCATTTAGTCTCAAGACTGTGTGGTGAAGAGTCCACAGGACTGTAATGGGGAGGTTTTCAGGGTATTCCTGTTCTGCCAGGCTCATTGTGTAGCCTTAGATAAATTATCTAAGCACTGGCTCAGATCTTCCTTTCCTGCTTTGGTTTGTTTATGCCTAAATTGACAAATGAAGAGCTTGAAGAGTGCACTGAATTTGTGTGTAGCTGGTCAGCTGCCCCCTTTCTTCTCTTGCACTTTGGGAAGCGAAGAAGAAAGGAGATGCAAGGGTACGCGGAAGGGGTTGAGCAGCCCTCGTTAATCTTATTCACGAGAGATAGGATTCTTTACAGTGAATTTATCCTGCAAGGTGAGGAATATACTGGACTAAGTTTGTACCTGAATGACAGTTTTGGGCATGTGCTCAGGATTTGGGGCAGGTCTGTGCTTAAAAAATGGTTCTCTCCATACACTGCTTAACTGGCAGCGCAGATAGCCCTCTGGGTTTCACAGCCAGCCAGATAAATCAGGCCGTTCCAGGTAAAGCAGAAAACAGAAACTGGGAAGAGGTTTCTAGCTCCCTGTACCATCCTTTTCCAACCAGTACTGATGGCGCAGGGAGAACCCCAAAACTGAAGTTCCCTTCTATAAATTGCTGATAATAATTCCTTACCTCAGACTTCACTTTGCCCTGAGATATCAACTGCTGTGCAAACTGCAAGTACAATTAATTATTAATATCTGGTTTCTTATTGATTGACCATTTTGTCAAACAAACTATATGATAAGCTGTAATAAACTCTTTCTATTTGCTGCTCTGACATACAATTCCTAGTGCAGCAAAAAATGAAAAAATAGGATCAAGTCTCAGCTGACTTACAAAGATCATTAGTAACCATGTCTTGTATGCAAGAACTGGATTTGGGCCATGCTGACACAAGACTATCAGTTTTCTACACTTGCAGGATGCTGTAATGAAATGCCTGATTTGATGAAGTTAGACGCGTTATGATATTTTCATCATTGTGTAATAAAGCATCAGGAAACCTTCAAGCCTCTAATGTTATCGAATATCTTGGTGGTGTTAATACTAACGGTGTACAGTTTGTAATGTAAGGGAAGGCTAAGGGAAGGAGGAGGGAAAAGGATGGACAGTTTGGGCTTTTGGTTTAAGGTGAACAATCTTTTCCAGATGAATGTGTTCTCCACCATCATTAAATGACTGGTACAGTCAGGGTTTTGTATGCACCTGGAACCGCCTAGCATATTCATAAATAAGAAATAGTGGATGGAATAAGTAAATGTTTCCCATTTTTACTACAAAGCAAAGGTTATTAGAGAGAACAGTATGCTGTTTTTTGCAGTTACCTATTTTTGGTGAATATTTAGTAATATTGCTGGGTATTTTTTTAGGAACTGAAAGAACAGAAGGTGATTTTCATAGGAATTAGTAATGTACTTTTATACCTATATACATTCGCAGTTCTGCAGTGGCTTTTATTTTAAAGTTATTATCCAAATTTCCAACGAATTAATAAAAATGGAAAATTAAAACCAGTATTAACCGAAGTGTTGCTTTCCCAGAGTCCCAGTCACACTCAGCATATTTAATTCATTCCTGTGAATTCAGCGGGGCTTTGTATAGAAATAAAACAAACAGCATTTCTATGTGCCTTCATTGTTTAGCTACTGTACAATTTCTTGTGACTGCTGATATTATTTATAACTAGGAGGTTTGTTTGTTTGTTTTCCATTTGGAAAAAAATAGGCAATGAAACATTTGTTAAATTTATTTCTTTTTGAAACAATGGTAATAATAGAAAGATTTACATGGACATAACAAAACAAGGACATAAAGAGCTTTATAAAGATCTCCATATAACCTTTTTTCTCTAAGTATATACAACCAATAGGACTATTATGTGGTTTGCTGCTTTGTTCAGTAATGAAGCTCTAATTTCCATTTCCACTGTACAGCTGTTGCACTTCTCTCACTCGGATGTTGCCAGCGCAAGCCCAAGCTCAGGACTGCCAGCAAGAGAAGTCTGCCTGGAGGAGAAGCTAGGGCAACCCACGAAGGCCGCATCCCCAGCTTTCCCAAGCTGAGCTCCACCAACCGCGGGCAGAGGTAGCTCACATGGGAACACAGCCAGGGCACCTGGCAGATGCACCCACTCGATGCTCCACGTAGTTCCTGCCCACGCTAGAAGGCTTCGCAGCTATCTAAGAAGGAGATGACCTTGCGCAAAGCCAGCACGCACACCGCCGAGCTCGTCGGCCTGGGCTTCGCACATCACACACAACGCTTTCACAGCTCGCAGGCGAGAAAGCACGGCTAAAGCAAACCTCTGAGTTGTTCCCTGGTGGGTGACTCCTGGCTGATCTGATTATGGCCATGCCCTTGGGTATCTTGAATTTTGAGATTAGGAAATGGCATGGGACTAGGCGGCATCTAGGGCAAGGCCCTTCTTAGCACAACTTCTGCAATTTTGCAGAATCCTGCTTACTACATGAGTCCTGTAAGTTAAAAATCTTTCAGGCACATGCTGCAGAGCAGCTTGTCACTTGCTCTCTAACGCTATATTCAAAGGGCAGCTGATCAGCAGACCCCAATCAGGTGAGCAGGTGGGACATGGGACTTGGTAAGTGTCTTTCCTGCAGGTCATGTTGCTGCCTCCTTCAAGGCAGATAAAACACCCTGTGTCCATTTTATAGGTTCAAACGTTATTTGGTTGTAAGTGCAGGTGAGGCCAGCTGCAGCCCTCCACTCTTCTTCAGGAGGAAGGAAAAGGTAAATGATAAATCTGTGTGTCTGCATCTATTCAACTGTGAACATGCTTTATATCTCTAATGGGCATATTGGTGTGATGTCTAATGCAAACATTCTGTTATGCATTTTTTGTCACGTCCTTGCTAAATTTTCACATTCTATAAGAAGCTTGCTGGACTAAAAACTTTCCCCCCCAAAAAAAAAAAAAAAAGCGCAAATCCAGTCCCATAACTATGATTATCATTCTGGACTTGGTAAAGA
Source organism: Pandion haliaetus (assembly GCA_013401275.1). NCBI lineage: Eukaryota > Metazoa > Chordata > Aves > Accipitriformes > Pandionidae > Pandion > Pandion haliaetus. The sequence goes on along the minus strand of VYZV01021789.1, from coordinate 70,112 downwards.
GAAGCTTTAAGCATATTGCATAAATTAAGTACATAATGTAACAAACCCTACATGAGTCATAAATAGTCTCCACCTAAGCAGGTTAACTGGCACACATGTGAGTGTGAAATATTATACAGTGAAACCCTTTTGTCCCTAAGAGACTACCCTAGGGTACTGACAAATACTTTACAACATCAAATTACCCATATTAAGCAAACTGGCTCTGTAATTTAACCAGAGATGGTCTACAATTGGTTCAAGATACAACACTTTTTCCTGAGACCTGCTAAAACGCTATGGATTTCAATGTCTATCGGCCAACAATATAAATGTATAATATTATGAATAAACTGTCACTTTGAATTGTTTGAATTTTGTGGAAGATTTCATATCAATCAAAATAAAACCTGTTAAAAATAATTGTTTTCTTTTTAATTTCATGTAACTGGCTACTGAATATTTAACTAAAATTAACCTAAAATTAAATTTTTGTGTTAAATTTGCACACTGAATTTACAGATTTCAAGTTTTCAGTAGAAACAAGTAAACATTCCCATTTAAACAAGCTTAGTAACAGCCATTTCTGATATCAAATAACTGCAATATAATCTCTTATGGGATTCCCTTCACTTTTTTTCAACCACAATTTCCAGACACTTTTAATAAGAGACACATCTCTTCTAAATTGTTCTCCTGCCCTAAAAAATGATTTGGTAAAAATGGCACTGGGGGCTCTGGATTCATTATCACACTGATTTTCCTACCCAATGAGCTCAGTTTGCAAGTAAATTTCTAACTGCCAGCTGCACAAACTCAGCCTGAGTCCTGGATCCCTTCCATCTCATGCATCACCACCAGTAATAAATATCCTGTATGCCAGAATATGCCCTCCATGGCATCTGTGCAATCCCAGTGCCATCCGTGAATTTGCACAGGTGTTGCTGGGGGCAGACGTTCAAATCAATAGGGTTACACACAAGTGGCTGAAGAAATTATCTGCCAAGCAGGACTACTAGTACTACAATGATCTGTGGGATGGAAGGGAACCCGCCTGACTTGCAGAGACGGGTTTTAGTCTCACAACCAGGAAGAAAAAAAAGTGGTTTGTCTTGCAAACCAAAATTCTGAGAGGGTTGCAAGGTACGTGGAACATCCCAACACTAGCTTTTATGCCATTTCTTAGAGCATAAAATAGTTTTGCAGCATACATGATGCCCAAAGAACACATTTGGAATATTTTTTTTTAATGAGTGGCACTTTGCAGTCAGGATGATATTATGAAAAATGGTCAGTGATACATCTTGGTGTCTTAAAACATCTCCTTGTGTAAGATCGGTGTGTCAAGGCTGAGAGGAAACAGTCCATTTGTATTGGGCCAGTGAGACAGCACTGTCATCCAACGATGTCTTAGGGCAGGATGGTGGAGCAACACCATACTCCAGGATGCCGGACTTGGACATAGAACATAGCTGCAAGAAAAAGGTTACTTTCTGCTCAATTTTTAACTCCTGGATTGTTTCAACCAATGTACACAATCTCTTTGTCTCAAGATGCCTTAGCTGATCATGTTTTTACAAACCATGGTCGAACATCATTCCTAGAGCTACCTAGGAGCACTTCAAAGGCAGTTCTGCTGTCAGATTTCTGTTAACATGACCAGGAATAGAGTTGTGCATCAGCCGACAAGTAAGTTGAATACTCAGCTCTGGCAGGAGGTGAGCTAGGAGGAGCTGCTCCTGCTCCCACCGACCGCTGCTCTGAGCTCCAGCCGGACTCCTCCCGCAGCAGAGAGCCACACCGCCCGGAAAGGTGCTACCCTCTGTGCTGGTCAGCCAGCCAGCCAGCAAAGCACCCCCACCGCTGCCCTCACCACTCCTGTACCCGACGCACATACTTCTGGCAAAATAAAGATTTCGGCACACAAAATCAAGGTTAAGTATGTCTGGATGCCTTTGTCTACATTTAGATTCAAAGCGGATGTAAACTGAGGTTTTCTGGATTTTGACTAAACTACTTTATCCTCTCGAATGATTACTCTATTTCAGTTAAATGACTGCACTTCTCCTCTCAATCCAAAAATTCGGTTGTTACATGTGTCAGCTCCGGGCGCTTACATACTTTCATTTTCAAAACAAAGGCTTTGTGGAAACCAGAGTCTTACACAATCTCAACTCCAAGGGCGTGCGGTAGCTAGCGTATGGTAGCAGAAAAGACAGGAGAGGATGCTATATTCCTAGCGATGACAAGGAAGTTGAATTTTTCATGTGAATTAGCAGCTTAAGATAAAAACTCTAGGGAAGGGGAGATTCATCAAATCTTAAAAAGCACAGCCGGTGTGCCTTTTCACTATTCTACCCTGAGTTAGCTAACACGAGGTAAGACCACAGCTTATTTTTTCCTCGTGAATGCAAGACTCAAGGAATTTATGTTTATTGCAGAAAAGATCCCTAGGAAATGTGTCTGTGATCTAACCTCAGGTGTGACCCCTCCATTCAGAATTCATCATATGTTTCCCATTAAGACAAAAATCTCTTGACACTGTCATTCTTTCTTCCTCCATTTTGAATCTACAGCTTGAGATTGAAACCACTTCCCACACCTTGCAGAAGGTGCGTAACTCCAGTTTTCCCACACGTTCCCCATGCAAAGTCATTTTGGGCTCTCCAGTCAAAAACCTGCAGCACAATTCAGAACAGACATGAAATAAATAACCGAAAGAACACTGCACTCATAGTACTATTTGTCTTCAGAGTTAGCACAGTAAAAATCTTGGCTTTCAGTTTACTTAAATCTAACACAGAGACCAGGCAACGTAAGGAGAGGGAATATCCCCTGCTTTTTCTAAAACAGTTTCTTCAACAACAACTTTTTTTGCCTGTATTTAATTCTTGTTTGGTAGTCAAAATCTCGCAAGAACAACATAAGGCCAGTCTCTTAAAAAGATGGATCACTTCACCTTTTTAAGCACCGATGGGGGCAGATGTAAGCACATAGGGCCACATCCAGAGGGCCCGTATTCCTGCGTGAAGCATTTTCTGCTGGCTAGCTCGAGGTCTTTGGAGGCACCTCGCCAGCTTCTTGACTCAGAGACCTCAGTGCTTTCACTGGCGTTATATAGTCATGCTGCACTGCACTCAGGATAACGAGCCCCATTCCCCCGCCAAACTGGAGCGCTAGGAAGCCCAGCCTAGGTGCAGACCTGCAAAACCAGCCTCCACCCAAGGGGGTAAACTTTAAGCTCTCTAGTGAATCCCATTTCACCTGCTTTCTCCCACTTTCTCGGGTAGCCCAGCCTTCTGCTGGCCTAGGTAATGGAAAGATGATTATTCATTTGAATTCCAAAAGAACCAAGTAGCGGGCTGTTAGCTCTAACTTCTGCGCTCTAATAGGAATATACACGCACGCACACATACAATTATTGAACTGCTTTTAGAACGGTAAATTATTTCATTTTAACAGTAATATCTACTTATTCATGCACATGTCTTAATCAGATTTCTAAAATCCTCAAGATAATTTTTTCTTGAGTGTGGCTATTATTTATCAGTCTGTTTTCAGCTTCATTATCTTCCTAGCACTACCCTTCAAAATAAAACAAAAAACAATCAGAACATAACATTAACAAGCATGAGAAAACAATAATGCTGTTTATATTTAAAATATCACTTTGAGGAAAAATTGAAATGCTGCCAAGACATTTCAGAAAGTGAGGTATACCAGAAAAAAATAGAAAAATGGGATTTATGGAAGTTATGTGATGCCCATAGTATTAATAAGCTTCTTCACAGGGACACACGTGAAGGAGAAGAAACATCCCAGGCAAAGTCTGTTGTAACGACAGCAGCTTCAATCTACACCAAAGCTTTATTAAAAGTTATCTCTCCTGATCCTAATGTGTTAAATGTCAGATTCTGTCACCCTGGTGGATGGAGTCCTAATCATCAGAATGTCTTATCAGTATTGATTATACGGTTTCCATTGCAAGTGACTGAAAATTTTCCAAAATAGTTCATGGCTGTTGGAAAATGATGATTCGACAAAATAACAATATTTTATGAAAATTCATTGTTTGATTCATTTCACAGGAAATTGAGGAAACATTCAATTTTCATTTCATCAGATTGAATTTTATGCAATTATATGACTTAATTAAATCTCCCATAAAAGCTGAAACACCGACAACAAATTAAAACATTTTGACATGTTTAATTTTGCAAAACTGCACCATCATTTCTATCTGGATTCAAAACGCATGTGAAAACCTCAGAATTTCTCACAGGCAATGTTTTTTTGATCCGAATACTGGTATTTACAGAAAAATACTAAGAAATAGGATTAACTGAGACACTTGGTATCCTGGTATCATTTTAGTAAGAGTCCCAGCAGCAGTAAAGCTGCCTTCCCTGAAGGCAGCCAGCCAGCTACCTATCTCCGGAGACTCGTGTCCACGCCATCACTATGACAAATACACTCTCGCCCTTCCCGAAATCCTTGCGACACAGGTGGCTCTACAGCGTGCCCGGTCTGAGTGTGTCCTCATCCAGACGGAGCGGAAAGTGCCAAACTCACAGCCCTCTCGGAAGGAATGCCCTGCTCTGCCAAGAGCCCTCCTCAGAGAGGCCACAGCTGACCACAGCTGCGGCACAAACTCGGGCACTCCCAAAGGTACTGCACCCTTTCCTCATGTGGCTTCTCTAAATTGTAACATTTCATGGCAGGTTGAGAGCCCTGCCAGGCAAATTTTCCATTTTACCTCCTATCTCTCAAAGGATAAGCATTATTATGGGGCTCGATTGTACCACCAGGTGCAATCACAAGGAGAGAGAGAGGTGGCAGCAAGCCTCAGAGGAAAAATCCCTCCTGGGGACACTCGTGGAGAGGCAGAGCGGCGCTTCTGAAAATCCATCTTTACAATGAAGTAACTGAACCTTCTTAAGCCGTGCCCTTTCCTTTCCCTCTACTCTGTACACCCAGCTGGGGTCAGGCAGGGGAAGCCACAGGATACTACGTATCTGCCGCTTGTCTACTCCTTCGAACTCGTCCTGACTCCTGACAAGCGCAGCTGGGACCTGGTCCCCCCGATGTATCCATAGAGCTAAAAGAGGTGAGTGCCTTTTTTTTTGTTCCTGTAAGAGCGCTAGTCACTCTGCAGCCCTATGATATCATAGTCACATCATCCAAAGACAGTAATTTTGCTGTGGTCTGAGGAAAATGAACCACCGTGCTAATCAGAGGATGATGTACCACGGGACCTGCTGCCCCATTAGCACCAGTTCATAGGATGCGCTCTGACAGAGGAGAGGCTGTGCCAGGGCTCATCCCTCTCACTGTCATCATGTCTGCATCCAGCCAGAAACCATCACAAAACTTATTAAACTTTTGTCTTGCTAATAACTGCAAATGGTAGCTAGAAAAACACAAAGGGACCCACAGAACACTATGTGAATTCATTTTCAGCACACGTTTTGCAAAGCAAAATGACCACAGATGAGTAGACCGTCGGCTTTGGATTTCATAAATTCTGCAATGAAAACAAACATGGGATTATCCGGAATAGCTGGATCCGCTACCGGCGTTATGCAGTAATCACACCATTGTTGAATAACTGGATGCTTTCTGGAAAACAAACAAAAAATCAGCACAGTTAGATGCTCCCTGTAAGTTTTCACCCCTCACTTTGGAGAAACCGCCTTTATCCTCTGCCTACACCACGCGGGAAACGCCTCCAGGTGGGTGCGATGACCTCCCTTTTTTCGGCTTACCTCCTGCGGGCAGCCCGCGCCTTCCCGGGGCG
>VYZV01021789.1:29570-54473 GCA_013401275.1 Pandion haliaetus | reverse complement strand
AGAAGGTTTCGAAACAATGCACTGAGAATATTCCACGGTGTTTTGTTTTGTTGTTTGTTTGGGGTTTTTTTAGTTCCCATAGAGGTTTTTTAGTCTAGTCCCGTTGTATATAACCAAAGACAAACTAGAAATCTTCTAGAACAGACTAAGGTCATCTCCACGCTGTCTCAAATGTCTCTAGCTGAAGTCTTCTGTTTAGTTCTTCCTGAGTGAGAAGTGTCATTACCACATTGGAAAGTTGAGTTTCAGTTCTGCTACATCAGGTCTTACTATTGCCAGAGGGAAATTCTGCATGACACATTGGGAATCTTTCCTATCCAGTACTTGCAAGTGGTTTTGGATTAGTAATCAAGTTATCACATCTTAAAACTATCATTGTGGAGGTATTGTGCGGCCTGGGTGTTGCCTCATTTTTATATGAAAGAAAGGGTGGAAGCACATGTTTCAGGGAAAGAAGAAAAACATTTACTTGGCATTTCAGTTTTGATTAATATGTTCCCAAGTTTGAATGTTAGGTCTAACCCTAGAAGAAATGCATGAAAACATGGAGCGTAGGTAACATAGATCCACACAGATAGCCAAACACATTTGCATCATTACGGAGTTAACACAAACACATACATATATAGTTGTGTTTTCATCAAAATGCTTGCTGGCTGGACCACTTTAAATGGCTGGAATGTAGTGTTCATTAAAACCTATAGGTTAAGGTCCCGAGAACTTCAGAAGATTTTCATCTGTTGGACTTAAAGTTTTAAGATGATCTTTTCAGAGCCTATTAAAATTTTGGTAGAATAGTAAAAGAAAAAAACAAACCCCCCCAAATATCTCCAGCTCTAGAAATGACAATTCCCACCATAGTCAGAGCAAAAGGATCTTGGCCCTTTCCCTTGAAATCTGATGTTTACATTCATTGGCATTACTCTGACATTTACATAAGCTAAAGTGTCTGTGATCACTTTTTCTACAACTCTGTAAAGTCAATTAAAAGTTTATGATTATTTTCAACCACAATTGACTCATGTATATACTTGAAAATACAAGTCTTACTTTCTCAAATTATAATGGTAACAAATACTTAATGGTACATAGGGAATGAGGCAGGGTTCATCTGCACGCAAGCACAAGGCAGTCCAAGAAATGCAGAGCAAAAAAGAAAATTTAGATCTCAGTTATAATTGTTCCATTAAGTTTCATATTAACGTGGCATTTTGGCATTTCATATGCATAACTAGTTTTTTTTTTCTCTAAGACACCAAATATGCATCAAGTTGAAGCTCTGCAGTAAATTTATGTGTGTTCAGATCGCTTTTTCAAGTCAGTACTATTAACTAAGAACTTCTGTTTTGTGTCTAATTGTTTGTAAAGTAGCTTACACTTGCACCTAGCCTTTACTTGATGAGACTTCATCTGTCTGCATAATCGTATTGTAATAATATTGCCTAAATCTCTGTAAAGCCTGCCTTTCATTCACCTAATTTCATTCACCTTGTTCTTTGAGTTTCAGCACTCGTGCTCTTTAGAGAACAGAACCAAACTGCTCCCCTGACAGTAGCACTGCTGTGCATTGCCTTTCATTCTCTTTTCAAGGGCAGAAAAACAGTAGAAAATCACTGAGAACTGCCCACCTTCCACCCATTTATGTCCTTGGAAACTTCTACTACTATCTCTTTTTTAGGCTATGGCTGTCCATAGCCCGAGACCGGCTTTGCTTTCCTTGGCTATGTGTGGTCATTCATCAGCTGTGGGTTATCAAAGCCAATAATTCTGCAGGCAGAAAGATTCATCTGAAGTCAACTATATTTATGAAAACCACCTACTTAAACTGTTAAAACTATCCATCCTGACGTTGCCTGAAGTTGATGTGAATTGCTCCACAAACAGAACAGTGGGCTATTAGTGTCTATAAAAGGGGAAATAACAACAGCAAAAATACCCCCCCACAGATAACTGCCTGTTTGAAATGTGAATCCTGATGTAGTTGTGATAACCTGAGACTTCTCCAGTCCCCAAAAAGAGCTTTTGTGACTAGACATTTTTGCATATTTTCACTATATTAGTCAGTCGGACATAAAATATTGCATTTTTCCACAAACATATTTTGCATTTGGAAGACAAGCAAAGATATATACAAAGTAAAATACAAATGGAAAGTATTTACAATAATACTAAAGACATTTGAGAAGACTATGGCAATAGATTTTCAGAAATACTTATCTTTGCTTTCCCTATGTCAATCTCTTGCACACAGGATCTCCCTCCAGCCTTTTCCTGAGCATATATTTTATATGTAAATGGACAGATATAAATATTGATATATATCACAGTTTTTCATGCACAAATACAATTAAACAAACATTAAGGAACGATGTCGGAAAAACTGCATTTGCAACTTTATTAAAATACTTTTCAATAAATATACTGACATGAGAGCACGTGTACCAAGTGATACAGTACCTAGAAGTTAGGCATCTGGTATCAGCTGGCCATCCACGATAGATTTCTGAACTCAGCCTTCGTGCTGGGTGAGGAGCTGTCTACAGCTTGACTGTAAAAATGGGATGTGTTTGGTGTCTCTGACACCTGGCTCAGGATTTCACATTAGACATCTCCGTCCACTCAAGACCTCAAGTGAGTTCATAGTTTTAGTCTGATGACAGATGACAAAATCTTTCCACTGATATGGTATCCTGTAGGTAGGGCATATGCGGAGGAAACAGAAAGCACAGGGAAGAGATAGAAAGCACATCTAGGTTAAAAAATTTAAAGGGAGTCAGCACATAGTCCAGGCGCTGGAATTCTGCTGTCTGTATTGTTAAATTGTCAGAAAAAAAAAATCCCTGACAGTTTTGGCTGGTGAATGCTAGCACTCTTCCAAAAAGTCACTAGAACAATTTTGAAATTAGCATGGGCCAAAGATCATTCCCAATAGGCAGTTTGGATTCAACCACTCTGTTTTGGAAAGTAAGAGAGTTTAACAGCGTAGATGTGGCCAGATCATGCCAGCTGGCCTCAGGTCCAGGGAACAGACCCTGGTTTAATTTACTAGCATAGATGTAGCTACAGGTTATAAACCTTAATTCTGCAGGACTTTGACCATAAAGCTCTATAATTTTGGAGAATACCTTAGCCTCAAACTGTGGGACGGTCTCAGAGGGAAGCTGTCACCACTGTCTATGACTGGAATGCAAAAGTCATGAGGCCAAAGGCAAAGCAAGAAGCAATTTGTCCTAAAACCTTTTCTGCTGTACTACTGATGCATACTGCCTCTCGTTGCATACACTGTCAGTTCTACAACTGTTGCATTCCTGTTACCATGGGGGCTCTTTAACAGGGGACCACAGAAGGAGACTGTGGAGACCATTTTTTTAAAACTGGGAAATTTCTTACAGAATTTGGGATAAGGAGAGTGCTCCAGCTCATAAAGATGATAACAATTTACACTGCAGTGCCTTCACTCCCAAGAATCCAAAAGCACTTTACAAATACTGTTGGCCAATTTTGTTCTCTCCTTGTAGTCAAAACACCTACTGAAATCAATTGTAGAATCACTTCTATTGAATCTCCTCCAACTGCAGAGCTGAGTGAGAATTTTATATGTTGAACAGCTGTAGAACTGGAGCCTTGAAATTGCTATTTAAATTATACATAAGAATCATAGAGTGTATGTTCTTCTAGCACTCTCACAGTTAGTTTAGACAATATTTTCATAAACTGCACTCTTAGGAAAAGGAATCAATCCATCTGGACTAGATAAGAGGGAATCATTAAGTATTTTTCCTGCTTAAATATTAACATAATTTAGTAAAATTGATTTAGTGTCCTGAGAAGGGAATGCTCCCTTGATCAGCACGTCAGTGTTATGATCTAACCTCAGTGATTATTGAATTATAGAAAGTCCCTTTTTCAAACACAAATTATTTCTTTCTTTTTCTTTTTTAAATGCTAAGGATGAGAGGTGAAGCTAAAGCTAGAAAGGCATAAAGGAAGGACACAAGTTTCAGACTCATTTGGGTTATACTAGTATTAAAACAAAATGGTACATCTGCAGTGCAACAGATCTTGTGCTTTTTCTGGTGTTCAGTGGTTTCTCACTCCATGCATATTCCACTGGTGTTAATGGTGTTCACAGAATAAATGACATCTAAGTTTTAACTTAGACACAGACACTCCTGTGGATCACAGGAAAAAGAGCAGAGTGGTCTTGACCTGGGAAAAAGGGAAGAAAACCAACAAAGTTAGAAGAGAAAGGCAAGACGGAGAGCTTGCCTACAAAGAATTGCTCACTGAGCTCTATACTTGCTGGGTTTTAGCATCTATATGAAAGGGCTGCCTCAACAGGGTAATATTCAAAGTGCCCTGAACTCTGAGGAGCTGCCTCTGCTGCTGGATCCATTAGGATCAGTCCTAGTTAAACGATGTTTCTGAGAACCGAATGTGCCCAGGGCACCAGCCAACAAGATGTGCTGTGGCTGCCCGGTGTCATCCCCAGCTCCATATGGGGCAACTCCAGTCTCCACCAGTCTCTCATGGTGAGAGACTTGACCCCAAAGGGAGGACATGAAGTGGAAGTTAAAACTTGGATTTACAAAGGATAAGGGTGGGGTTATGCAGTCCCACATCTATGCTGGCATTTGCAGACAACTCCTCTCCTAAACTACTGCAGGTGCTTGGAGGACTGTGTGTCCACACTGCACTCGTGGAGAATGAGATCTTGCGCTGAGGGATATTCCTCCTGCCTGACACAAGCCTTTCCCTTATTCGCCATTTCAAGAGAAAACTTAGTTATGAAAACTGATTAAAAATAAGTGTGCATCTTGATACAGCTCTGTTTTATTCCCTGTGATCAGTTAACCAGCAACAAGTTAGAGCAGCAGCAGATTTCTTCCACTGTATCCTAGAGTAAAGAATTCAATTAATGTGAAAATACCTTTCTCCAGTCATGCCTAGAAAGTCACTTTGTATGACATTGGAGACAATATCTCTTCAATAATGACCTGATATTGAATGAAGATTCCCACTAGCGTAGGATTAGTAGGCTTAACCATTAGCAAGTTTCACAAAATGCTAATGAAATATTTATTTGGCTATTACTTTTCTTGACCTATTAGTTGAGTTCACTAATGGATTCAGGCTTCCCAGACAGAAGCTTATACATTTATCTGAAGCTTAGCTAGCTATTTTCCTCGGTGATGATACATGCATTTTTCTGTCACATATATTGTTACTTTATAAAATTAGAAGTGTATATGTAAATATACATATAATGTTATAATTTTTAAGAAGTAAAACACTAATCAATCTTGACTCAAATATTTTCAGGTATAAAGGATTTAAAAGAGATATTCACCAGTTGGTCCAACAACGATTTGTTTAGGATATTGTATTAAAAATCAGAAACTACTTGTCGTATACCTTATATTAGGATACTGTCTAGTCAGATCCGTACTCACTGAATAATTCCATGAATTTTTTTTCCTCTGTTTTAAATTCTCCTCTAAGAACCTCTTAATGTGTCTTGAGTCTGAGAGTCTCCTCTCCATGAAAATCACTCTCATTCAAATTCTTGTCATTTTTGTGTGTAAGAGAACTGGGATGTTGGAGGTAATATATATCAAAAAGGATTTTTGAGAAAAGATTCCCAGAATTCAGAATTCTTGTCCTTTGTGGGAAACATAAACCACCTACTTGAGGTGCCAAGTATAAATATATTATTATAAAAGTTATTTTCAATTTAATTTATATGAACTGTGGTTTAAAGCGGGCACTTAGTTCCAGCTATACATAATTCCTTGTATGTTACAGATGCAGGAAAAAAAAAAAATTAAAAGTTTAAGTCCATCATAAGTTTTGACAAGCCTTGAAAGAGAGGGAGTATCTGGTAAGGACTGGCAGGGTGGCAATGAAATAAGAAATATTTTCTCCAAGCTAAACCATACTTTATCTGCTAAGGGCCAGGTACCAATTCCCAGCTCACAAAAGTTAGCAGGGACTGGAAATCCTCCTTGCCTCCTGAGAGGTGATTGTAACCTGCTCAGCTGGGAGGTTAATGTGTGGGATGGATTTCCCAGCGCACCGTGAAGAAATAGACGGCCTCCAAAATAAAGAAAGGTATTCTGATTGCTTTTTGTCCTCCTCCTTTCTGGTAACCTTGCAACATGATTTAAAGATTTACATGTTTCACATACGTAATAAATAAAATCAAAAGTAAATAAAGTGACCTTAAAAATGTAACCATTGACCTCTTACTGAGAAAACCAGACATATTTAACAACGCTCCTTTCTCCTTCTTTCTCTTTTCCTTTGGGAAAGTGGCAGCAGGAGAAGCTATCTTTTCTTTGTGATTGTATTCTCCGTTCTTTTTGCTACTAGCTTTATTTCATGCTGTCACCATTTAGCCTTGGATTGATTAACCTCTCCAAAGTTAAGTGTTAGCCATCAGACATGTAAATTACTATGGGGATATGTTGTAAACAAGGCTTAAGTGAATGACACAAACAGAACAGTTTGTCTGCTATCTGAAGTCAGTAATAGAGAAAACGAACAGGCATCTGTAATTTTCCTTTCTTTTTCTATAAATATATATTTTTTAATAGATGCTTCAGTGACACCTGAAACAAATATCTGTATAAACTATATGCACTATCCAAGAGGAATGAGAAATAGTAGAAGGTGAGACATCTTGCTGCCTTTTTCCCTGGGGTGCAGCATGTGTAATACATGAGAAAGATGACATCATCCACAGAAGGGACTGGATTCACAGACATGCTATAAATAAATCATTCAACAAAATGGAGAACCAGCAAAAGGGACAGCCGGAGTCATATTCTTAAACATGCATTATTTACCCAATAATCTGAATCATCTCCTACAGTCTTTCCAGTTTCACAGGTAAACGCAATAAACATTGTCATCTGAAAAACAAAAGAACCCGTTATTTGTATTTCTTCCTTTAGATTTACAGCTAATGTGTACAGAATGAACTCAAATAAATCCAACTCTATACAGTCACTTTCATATATCATTTTTATGGAACTGTACATGACTACGGTTTGGGTTTTTTTTTCAAATATGAGATGGAAATACTCCCCTGGTCCCAGCAGGCATGGAATAACTTGTGGGTTGCAAAGACTCCGTGCACAGAGGCTGAGCGATGGCCGGGCTCCAGCAGTCCAAGAGGGAGGTTTCTGTATGAGACCACCATCTGCAACCCCCCAGGCCACAGGACGAGCCTCGGGAAACCAGCCTTCCCACTCTGTGAACACTCTCCTGAGGCTGGTCTAAAAAAAATTTTGGGATTTAGATGCCTGCATCTCTCGGCATTTCCAGCTTTAGGGTGGGATTCACACTGTCTGCACCCACCTAGGTCGCTGCTGAGGAGGTTAAGTGCTTTTGGTGTCAGGCAACTCAGCCCTGTATGTCACTGCAGGTGATTAAAGTCCTGTGCTGGGACAGGAGGTTCCCCCAGCACCAATGCAGGGGCCACACAATGTGCTCAGCTTTGGTCAAGGGACTGCTGTGCAAAGCAGGCGTCTGGCTTTTGTGGTAATTCAGAAAGGTTAAAGAGGAGGGGCTCAGTCAGCTTACATTAACTGGGTCGCTATGTTTAGCACAAAGTGACATCATTTATATAGTTCTTTCCTGGTAAGATTACTTTTCTGTGAGAGATCTTTCTTAGGCTGCAGCTCTCAAGTGGAGCCTCTGGAGATGCTCTGTGCCTGGGGCTGGGGCAGATCTGTCTCCCTGCTGCCGGAGCTGGACCATCAGCACTGGGCACAAGATTCACAGGGGCAGACGAAGCAAAAAAAATGCACAGCAATGTTTACTGTCCTACAGTTATTTGTATAAATTGTGGCAGCATCAAAGAAATGTGTCTCCCTCTTGGGGCAGAGGGGGATGAGATTCCTGTTTAAATTTAGTGTCTGGGGAAGTGCATTCAGAGCCGAGGCCTCTGAGAATGCTCTGTCTCCTTCGCAAACGAGCTTCACTGCTATTTACAGCCTCCGACCAAGTGCCAAAGACTGCAAGCTGGTAAATGTAAAGATAAATTTGGATGTACGCTTTTCTGAATTGGGACCCTGTAGACTGCTTTCGAGTTGGTTCACAGATCCTGGTCATAGTGGAGACTGAAGTTACTAAGAAAATACATGAATAATTAAATAAGTGGAAATTCTGTTGTTGTGGGGTTTTTTTCCCACTTTATAGTGCACAAAGTGATGCAATGTTCTTTACATAGCTTCAGATCTGACTTTTCAACCTTTCTATGCCCTATCTTTTTGCCCCTCAGCTTTCCCATTCTACAAGACATGCATTAAAATGGTGACCTCTGTTCTCCCTGTTCCTTATTTTTTAATTTTGCTTTTTTTACCTCTGTAAATTTTAAAACCTCTTTAACTCTGGAAAAGTGTAAAGCAACAGAAAACTGAAATTCTATAACTCTGTCTCTGTTACATTTTAAAAAATTTTCACCTTTTTGAAAATTTATAGAGTGACAAAGTTACTGAGTTTAATTTTACGTATTTTCTCTTTACTTTTCCAAAGTTGAGGAAGTTTTGAAAAGTTACAGAGTGTCAGAAGGAAAAGGGAGAAAGTGATAAAAAAATCCCAGCCCCCTTTCGTTCATTCATTCACCCAGGAGAAAAATGAAATAAATAAAATAAAATTAAATAAAAGAGGGAAAATAGGAAAAATAAAACCCAAAAAATTTTAAAGTATCTAGACAAATAAGGGCATAATAACAGTACAAGAGTTTTATTTTAAGAACAAGTAGGTTTTTTCGCTGTAAAATGTTTAAATGAAAATATTTGTCAAGCTTTAACTGGTCTCTGTGGTGCTAGGCAATGCTCATAAGGAAATACAGACCTCAGCTCTCCTGCAAAGAATAACTATCCTTTGGATTTTAAAGATTTTACCAGCTTTATCAATGATCTGGGTGAGGGGATCGAGGGCACCCTCAGTATGCAGACAGCACCAAGTTGGGCAGGAATGTTGATCTGCTTGAGGGTAGGAAGGCTCTGCAGAGGGATCTGGACAGGCTGGATCAGTGGGCCGAGGCCAATTGTATGAGGCTCAACAAGGCTAAATGCTGCGTCACAACAACCCCATACAACGCCACAGGCTTGGGGAAGAGTGGCTGGAAAGCTGCCTGGCAGAAAAGGACCTGGGGGTGCTGGTTGACAGTCGGCTAAATATGAGCCAGCAGTGTGCCCAGGCGGCCAAGAAGGCCAACGACATCCTGGCCTGTAACAGAAACAGTGCGGCCAGCAGGAGCAGGGAAGTGATCGTCCCCCTGTGCTCCGCGCTGGGGAGGCTGCACCTTGAGTACTGTGTTCAGTTTTGGGCCCCTGACTACAGGAAAGACATTGAGGTGCTGGAGCGTGTCCAGAGAAGGGCAACGAAGCTGGTGAGGGGCCTGGAGCACAAGTCTTGTGAGGAGCGGCTGAGGGAACTGGGCTTGTTTAGCCTGGAGAAAAAGAGGCTGAGGGGAGACCTTATCACTCTCTACAACGACCTGAAAGGAGGTTTTAGGGCGGTGGGTGCTGGTCTCTTTTCTGAGGTAACAAGTGATAGGACAAGAGGAGATGGACTGAAGTTGTGGCAGGGGAGGGTTAGACTGGATATTAGGAAAAAGTTCTTTACTGAAGGGGTTGTCAGGTGTTGGAACAGGCTGCCCAGGGAAGTGGTTGAGTCATCATCCCTGGAGGTATTTAAAAGAGGTGTAGACATGGTGCTTAGGGACATGGTTTAGTGGTGGACTTGGCAGTGTTAGGTTAACGGTTGGACTCAATGATTTTAAAGGTCTTTTCCAACCTAAATTATTCTATGACTGATTTGATTCCTCTCATCCAGCCCCTTCTAAGTGCCCCTATTTCCAGTTATAATGTACGAGTCTATTTCACTTATTATTTTTAAGCATGGTTAGAAAAACTAAGCAGAAGGATATGCATGAGGCAGACTTGTATATAAACTTAAAATTAATGAGAAGAAACATGAACCTGACATATAAGATGACTGTGTGGTAAAGAACTAATTTTTTTTTTTTTTAAGTGATAGTAATCAGGAGAATAACAAAATTTTTTTGAAGACAAGTTGAAATACATTTATAACAACAAGAGCAAGACTGCAAGAGTCAGCATGAGAGGAACAAAGCCACGGGCAAGGACTGTAGAAAGAGAGAAGAATAGGGTCTCAGAGGTGATGCACACTCAGGAATCAGGACATTTGGAGAGAGTCTGGCAGCAGGAGAAGGATGAAGGTAAGGAGTTTGTGCATTTGCCCTATATATGATCTCCCTGGAGAAATCCTAGTTATATGAATTCATGTATAGCTATGATAGCTCTATGAAGGGACAGGAGCTCAACTGTAAGGCAAAGAATCCTTCCTTTAGAAGATCCCTGCTAATTTTCAGAGATAATTAAAACAAATCAGGTTTTGACAGATTTCAGGGCTCACGTGAATCATAAGCATAGAAAAATGAAAGGGAATGCACGTTACCATTCACTTGGGCAGGACTCAAAGAACCATTATACAGGCAAAAAATGATCATATTTAATAAAGCCTGTTCCCCAAGGGATATCCCCTGCAGATTTTTTTCTGTGTACCAAGAAAGAGCTGGGATGAGGCACTCTGAGACTTGATGTCCTTCCCTTATGTCACACATATTTTTGTCCTGTTGTCCTTTCTCTGAGTTGGACAGAGCAGAGACCAAAGTAAGTGGTTCCTACACAATCAGTATTGTGGCCTGCGGTGGAAAGGAAATGTCTAAGGAAAAGGGTTAGGAAGGAATGGATGCAGGCATGTGAGAAATGGAAGAAGACTGATGTGACGCTTATGCTCTTTCCATGCTCAGAAGGATGTTCCAAGTAATACAGCCCCAGGAAGGAGCTGGACCAGACTCAGCTGCCCTGACTCAGGCTGGCCTTTGGTAGGGGACAGAGAACCATGAGGAGCACTCCCTGTTCATGGCAGTAATCCTTTGAGTTTTGGAAGGCATGGTATCTATCTGTTAGATGAATGATTCCTAAGATTTTTTTTTTTTTTTTTTTTTTTTTTGGCACCCACCACCCTCCCCACTGCCTATCACATTTCCATGGGGCTCATGAACCTACTAATCCTAATTGCTCACAGCTGTGACCTATAGTTTGGGAATCACTGACTTGGACAGACATAAACATTTTTCTTGTATCATACTCAAGAAAATGACCTTATCTACCTATTCTGGGATAAATTATTGACTTAGGACAAAAATTAATTCTTTTCCATGATCATTTGTGTTATACACATCTCTCTCATATAAGTTACATACAAAAAATTCTCATTGTATTTGACATATGAACAATTTGTGGATCTCTTTTCTAGGTATGCCTTTAATAAAAAATGTGTAAACCCTTGGGCAAACTTGATACTAGAATGATACTGATGAATTGTAAATAATTCAGAAAAAAAGTAATGTAGAGAAAAAAGAAATTGGAAAAATTGCTTTACAAGGAAAGAGGTGAAGAAATTGAGATATATTTAGATTGACCAAATGAGACTTAAGATGGGTATGGTAACAGATCACAATTATTTGCAAAACGGAAATACCATGGCTGAAAGGAATGGTTTATTTTCCACAAGGATTATAAGTAAGCATGACAGGATGAAACTTAACACCAGACCTGTCAACCTACTAGATGAAGGGAGCTCCACAACCACTTCTATTAAAAGCTGGGTTTGACAGAGAACTATTCTAGAGGAACATTCTCTACTGGCATGAGCCATGCCCAAATACATCTCTCTCTGCTTTAATTTCAACAGTTCAAGTTGAAAAAAATGTTAGCATATTTATGTAATACTATGTGTGTTAACATAGTACTGTATGATAGCATGAATGAGACTGAATGGTCTGCTTAAGAATTTTATATGACTACTTTTATTCTGAGTTTTAGCAAACTGAAGAGGGGTAATGGACCTGCCAAAGTTATCAGAAAGACAGAGAAACATTTGCTACCAATTTTTTTAGAGCAGGGGAAGAGGTGCTGTGGGTCAGCAGGATTGCTAGTGGGATTCCCTGTGGTTTCCAGTGATCTCAGGGTAATGTGTAAGCAGTATTTAAATCCTAAATGGAGTGCTGGTGGATGTGAGTGGGAATGGGAGGTTCATGCTGCGCTCCAGCTTCCTTAGTTCTTCACAGTGTGAGCTGATGAAACCACACTATTGCTGTCAAAGGCCAGGTTAACATTTAATAGCCCTGTAAAACTTTAAACTTACTTTCAGAAAGTCTTAAAACATTGTTATAGCCTGGATTAAAATTCAGTGGAACTATTAGGTTTAACCACCACCTTTCATTTAAGATAACTTTAAAAAGTCATTAACCTCTGTTATAGAAGAAGGAAGCTGAAGTAATAGAAATCTCCAAGAGCAAAACATTCGATAAAAAACTCTGTCCAATCTGGAAGCAAATGCAAGGCAGCTCAGGAATCTTCTTTATCTGAATAGATGTGGTTGGATTTTGAAAAGCAAGGCGAAGTCTCCAGACAGAAGCAAGGAAGAGAACTTGGCACAGCTTGAATGGTCACTGCTCTGTGGTACTAGGGGCCATGCCTGCATTGGTGGGATGTAGGATAAGGGGTTTTAGTAGGAAGTTGGCTAAACCCCATAATGACTGTGAATGGTGAAATTTGTGTTCTGATTTGTCATGCTTGAGGAAACAGGATTATGTACATTTTTTGTAACTAATACTGTCTTCATCGCTAATTTCTCTTTCTACTTAAAACAAACTGTAAGATTCCAAATTTCTAGTGAATAAGCCCACTAACAGCGATGACAATAAGATAATCCTTCCTTCCCTTTTAATCTCTCTGTCCTTCTGTCTTAGCTGAGAATTAATCTATTCCAAATTAGACATACTGTACCCAGATAAAAATTAATTAAAATAATTCTAACAAATACTCATAAACCACATGTAATGCAATAATTATAGGTATGCTTTAGACCTCAGGTTAACTGAATAAGTGGCAACACTTGTTCTTTCTTTCTTTCTTTCTTTCCTTTCTTTCTTTCCTTTCTTTCCTTCTTTCCTGGGACACAAAACTGCTGGTTCAAAACTCCTGACACAATTGGTCGAGAGAGACAAATTTTAAATACTGACTTTCAGTTTTTCACTAATATTAATCTGATGTATGAATTTCCTCAAAAGTAGGAATGATTTCCCTAGCTGTGAGAGCTAAATAGCTTTTTATAGGTGCTGAGTGTTCCACAGTGCTCTATACAGAGCCACCACAACAGGGTCCTGCTCACACAAACTTTTAATTCTTCTCTTTAAGGCTACTCAGGAAAATGGCTCCTGAATGTGCCGTATTTCCAGGACTTGCTCCTATGACAGCTGGAAATCTCCTCTGGGAATTCAAAGCAAGGTCAAAGTACCTTTATGGATCTGCTTGCAACTGTTAAAAAATTGACCTGGCTGCTCATAACAGTCCCTCACCTGAAGATTAGCACCTCCCCTGCAACAATATTATCATAGATAATTTTAGTATTCCTTGTCTTCTCCAGCAAAAAAAATCACTTGAATTCATTTAATTTGTCACCAAAAGAGATCTCCTTCCAGCAGAATGAACAGGCAGGTACATCACAGTGGTGGGTATTTTAGAGCCTCTCAGCTTGCAGTATTGACCAATGTGGAAATAATTTTATTACTTGTGAAGCATAGAAAACTGCTTTGGGAGCTATCAAAAGAAAATAAAAAAGTAATCCCAATACGTAGAGCATATTTATTTATGTATCCCATCCTAAAACATTACGAGTTCTTGAGGCATTATTTGCATTCTTTTCACCCCCGCAATTAAATTCCAAATCAAGTCCAGCATGAAGCTTTATGTCATCTACTAACACCCACTACAAGAGCTTATCCTTTTCTCTTATTTTCTTCCAGAAATGCAGTGTTCAGTATACTTTCTGTGTAGTTTTAATACTGTGAATGTATCTTCATTTAGAGATGGCGGGTACATGAAAGCTATTAAGCTCAGGGAGGTCTCAGTCCTTACCACTGCTGGTAAGGACATGTTACCACCATGCAGCCCAACTTCTACATTCATGACAAACTGTTGCTGCCAAAAACTGACCAAAAATTTGATTCCAGGATAATGTAATGGATTCAGCAGTCACATTCCTCTTCACGTCTGATGCTGTTATCAGGAAAAATGGGGAGTATATGATGGCCTTCTACAAGTGGTCATCCAGTTGAGGAAATAACACATAGAAACTGCATTGATATCCTACAGAGGCTCAGGGTGACCTCCTTCCTCCAGTGAGGATGGTAGTAAAACTCCCAATAGTTTGGAAGGTACCAGTATTTATTTCATCCTTATTTAAACCACTCTAATGAGTTCTTTTTGTGGAGGTCACCTCATCTTCGCCTTCGAAGGATGAAGGGGTTGTCCCTATGGGTAGCATTCATCTCACTTTAGCCATTTAAAAGTTAGGGGTCTATCGAAGTGCATCATTCAGGTTGCTTCATGTGAGAAAATGGTACCGAAAGTGGATAGCCTAAATTGTCCTCCAGAGAGTGATAACGAACCCTGAGGTGACATGAGTGGATGTCTAGATAGTAGATCATTAAAGAAGGTGAGATGAATCCCATCTTATATATATCATGATTAGCTCATAATTAACATTAAACCCAAGAAAAATATAGTGAGCAATGAGATCTGTGTTGTGAAATATCAAACTGAGGGCTGATAAATAACTAACGATGTATTAATCTAAGGAAGGGAAAATATTACAGCTTACCTTCTCAATTCAAACTCACTGATTAATCTAATCAGATAGAATTTTAATACGACTATACCCTTTATTCTGTGGAAATCTTATCATTACTCTGTACAATGACTTTGTTGAAGACTGTCTGTCTCTGACACACACCTTGCCATTGCATGATAAGGCAGCTGTCAGTTATGCTTAAGTGTCTTATTGCTGGTGGCATGTGTCTAAATAATATGCACAATGTGTTTCTAAAACAATCTAATGGCTCAGCTGAATTAAAGCAAGCTTGCAAAGTAACACATGGGAATCTGACAGGCTGTCTTAATTTGTTGGACACAATATATTGCAGTAAGGATATTTTACATTAGCATATTTACAAAGCACAATGCCACACGGTGGATAAAAATCTGAAAATATCCATGTGTGGTAGGTACAACTCATGAGTATTATGGTCATCAATAAAATTTTGGTAGCTACTACTTAAACTGGAAATGTGCCTTTGGCATTTCTACCTCTCAGTTATCTGTGAATGATTTGCATGATCTCTTCAAGTCTGGTTCTACAGAGCTTGGTTTATCTCTTCACCTCTAAATAATATTTCTGGCTGTCGCTAAAAAGCTTTTCAGATGTTTCACAGCCAGATAACTTCACCTTAGAATCCACTACATGCCAGTCTTTTTATAATCCGCATATAATTTCACATATATATCTTCTTTGACTTTCATGGTGTTTTTTTGTTTTAATGTCTCTGGATTTGTCTTCCATGGACAGCATGAGTTTGGGATGTTATGGCAGCTGTGGTCTACGGGAACTTTTCAATCAAAGAGCTACAGAAAATGCCATAGAGGCATGAGAGAGAGAGAGATGCATATAGATAGATATAAATCAATGGCATATCCATACAAATTATACTGTTTCCTGAACTTTCATTAAGTTATAGGCTGATTTTCCACCTCTTTTAATTTCCTTTATTGCCCTATGACATTTATTTGGCCCCATGAACCATACATACAGCTTTAGAAGTATGAAGTCTTGTAACACATAGACTTTTTTCTTCCTGTTTCAGCTGGGGAAAATATACAGGATAACTAATGGTATTGGAAAACTCATCTCACAATAGGGATGTAGAGGTAAACAACTACATTTGCAGTATATAATCTCCTCTGCAAGATTTCTAATTATTGTTATGCTCGTGTAGTCAGGAAATCATGGTCTATAAAGCAAGCCTAATTTCCTGTGGCTTGCACCTGAACACGATAAAAGCTCTTGATCTCCTTTCCTTCTCCAGAGGCAAATCACAAAACTGTGACATTGCTGTTTAATCCCACAGTGAGTACATACTTCCACCCATGTAATCCTGAAAGTGTTACCTTGATGAATGCTAGACCAGGGCCTCTCTGGACTTTCTGTTACTGCCTTAGTATTTCTTTGTAATAAAATGAAGATATGCTACATTGATTTTTTTGTAATCTCAGTAATTGCGTGAGTTTGGCAAAGGACGCTGATTAGTTTAGGCAAAAGTGTTTTTCCTCTTCTTCAGACTTTTATGCCAGCTTGAGAGTGTG
Organism: Pandion haliaetus; assembly: GCA_013401275.1. NCBI lineage: Eukaryota > Metazoa > Chordata > Aves > Accipitriformes > Pandionidae > Pandion > Pandion haliaetus. The sequence goes on along the minus strand of VYZV01021789.1, from coordinate 38,166 downwards.
CTTGTGTTGGACAGAAAGTTAATTACTACTTCTTCCCACAACAAAGAGGAGACTATATTGATTAGATGTAGCTGTGAAAACATGTAAGAAAAAACAAAGCTCTAGGTTTGTCCTATGTAATGTGAGCTTTAGTGCTTGTGACAGGTGCCAGATTTACAGCACTGGAGTCTAAAATCCTCTCTACCCAAGGCAGGTACAGCTTTTCACTGCCTGTCACTCAGCCATGCACCAGTGGGAGAAGCACCAGATGTGCAAAAGCACTTCATTGCTGTTTAATCCTTTGGTGCTGACTTAGTGGGATTGAATCAGGGACATCAACTTATTTCACACGGGCCAACAAATAACATTGACTTTGCAGCCTCAGTCCAACAAAGCTGTTAAACACATACATAACTTTATGATCAGCCATAGCCCCAACTCCATCAATTCCAGTGCTTTAGCTCCTTATTCACTTCTGCCCTAGAGAGGATTTGAACTAGTGACTTGCAGCTAAAATGTTTCATATCCTTTCACTAATCCCCCCCAGTCACTTCCTAACAAACTGCCTTTGGAGGCATATAAACCATACCTTACACTGAATACCTTGGCAGTATATTCATGTTTCACAGTGTCTGGCATCTGACATTATCCTGTATCAGACGAATCACTTTTATTTTGCTGATGGTTGTCAAACTTCACATCATGAATTCAAGTCTAAAACCCTGACCTGCTTTGAACAGTACTTCCTTAAACATTTAATCCCTTGAAAACTCATGACTTACTCAAGTGAATTAGGTCTGCATACTCATACCCAACCCAGAATGAATGCTTACTTATTGTTTTATTATTTTGCTTATTTTTTTTATTTTGCAAAAAATTAAATATCTTCAGCAACATGCCCAATCTTATATACTAACAACTTTTCAGTTGAGCTGCTTGTGGTAAAAGGAAAAAAAACCAAAACCAAAACATAGCAGTAAATATGAAGAAGGGGTGGAAACACTGAAAGCAGCACTAACATGTTGCTCTGAAAATATTTTGACCAGAGACCAGAATCACATTAATATACAATCATAATTGTTTTGATGCTATAAATTACTTGAAAACTAAGTATATGTGTAAAGTAGCCAGCAGAGAGGTCTGATTCACACCTTTGCAAGCACTTTGCAGAAGTGAACACTTCTTTTCAACTGGGGGGGGATACTTTCCGTCTGCATCCCACGTGCAGAGGATTCCTCCTGCATTAGGACCTTTCCCTCCCTTTCACAGCAGGAGTCTGCGCCTCCGTGGCACTGAGCCTTCTGGCTGCAGCTGTCTGTCACAGACGACTTGTGGGTTTGTCCTGGGAGAGTGCTGGGCACGGGGCCATGGAGGTCTGCATCACGTTACACCAACACTGCTTCTCAGTGTGCCCTGTCTCAGGAGCACAAGAAGGGAAGGCAGCTACTGCAGGTCTCATGAGGACTGCAGAAAAAGTAATCCTTCCAAGCTGAAGGTTCGAAAAGGCTTGCTGGGCTATCAGGTCCTGGTTCCTCATATTACAAATGACCTTATATGTCCATATCACATAAGTCTTTCCATTATTTGGTCAAATTTCATCTCAGCAGATCCTGCTGCTGACAGAAATTGTTTGAGCACTTCACTGGTCCAGTGATTTTAAGTATATTTGAATTTTAACCTAAAGTTATGTCTGCTACTGCTTTTTTATGTCGGTACGGTCGTTGAGCTGGAGCCAGTTTCCTACTGCATGAACCTGCTCACTGCTCCCCATTGCACATAGCCACAGGTTCTCCTCCCTGACACAGCCTCTCTGTGACCATGTTTTGGTCACAGTTTATCTCTTAGAGTTGATCAGACCTGTATGCAGTATTCCCAGCTCAGAACTGACCATATCTCCATTTGTTCAATGGCACTAATTTTTCCTCATCCGTTCTAGAAATACTGCTCCTGTTAGCACTGCCCTTTTTTGCAGCTGCATTACTTTGATAGTTAATAGTTATCCTGTGACTTGCTAATATACCCAGGTTCTTCTCTTCCTCAGTAATTTCTAACAAATGAGCTCTTAGGCTGTAGCAGAGGCTTTTGTTATTAGTCCGTAAGTGCATGACCTTGCATTTTGTAGTATTGAATTTCAATTACTCCAGCCTACAACGTCACGCAGTTCTTCCTGTGTGCTTCTTCCCAGCCATCCTTTAGAGTCATATTCCCTCCCAGCACTGTATCACCAGGAAATATCAGCACCACGACAACTCTTTTTTACGAAGGGCATTAAAAAATGCAAACAAAATCAGTGACAAGATTCCATGCCTGGGAAGAGCAGTAGGAACCTCCCTGCAGTAAAATACTTTCCACCCTGTGCTTAGGTCTTACGGCAACACTAAAACCTGCCTGGTCCCCTTCTACACCCTTGTCCTGTTAGTGATCGCTGTTTTCGCCAGGTTAACCAAAAGTTTCTCGTGTAACATAGTATCACACAGTTAATTACAGTATCACATGGTTAACTGCATTCAAGACAAAGTAACTACGCCACATACATTTTTCTAAGGAGAAAGCTGCCTTTTCAAAGGCAGGCTACAGACATGAAATTAACAGATATATAGATCTAAATGTACGCATCTCTCTATCTAGCAGTCATTTATCATCTATCTCTACATGGTTATATAGAATTTAATTTTTTCCCCTTTTTTCCTCAATGCTTGTTTTCTTAAACCCTTCATATCAGTTAGGTGACTAACAAGTCCTGTAGCCACATGAATTTTTCCTCTTTCTTAATACAGTACCACTCATATGGCACCACTTCTGTTTTAGCTAGATAATTTACTGAAAAGACTGGAGTATTTTTGTGCTTGTGCTCTCAGTGCCTGCAGTAGTCTTCCAGAATTACCCATTTCTTTCAATGGAGCAGTCCTGTTTTCTGCAGGGGCAGGGACTGTGTTCTTACAAACCACTCATTTCAATTACTGGCTTCTTACTTGCTTATCACTGCACTGTTAGTCCCAGCTACAAAGAATCCTTAAGATAAACTCACCTAAACCTCCAGCAGACCAGGGGATACTTCCTCCTGATACACAAGCTAGAACAGCCTCAGTAGAGCAGAGCGAGAGTTTTGCTTCCAGAGTATGCTGTAGGCTGGTGTCTGTACGTCACTTATGTAATTCTAGGCAGGATTATGGGAGAGTTTCTAAGGGTCTGCACTTTTAATGGCAGATAAAGTGACAACTAGATATCGAAGTCTCTTTAGGAATCTAAACTTCCTTTATTTCTAAACCCTAATTGGCACCTAAAATGTATTTGTTGCAGCTATGGATGCTGTATCTCTTGTTGTGTGTGTATGTGTATCTAACCCTTGCTGAAAAAAACCTGTCCAGATGGTACATAACAAGGGGAAAAAAATCCAGTTCGCCTTTCCCTACTCAGTTGTGCCTCCATGGGCTGTGTTACAGCACTCTACCCAGTTTGGTTTATGCCACAAATGAAGTAACACTTATTTTTTTTACTTGTTTAGAGTAGACCTGTGCCACAAGACTGCTGCCTGGAGCCCTCTTTCTTGCACAAGCATACATTGCACACTGCTTCAGACACAGATCTGGGAAAGCAGGCTGAAAAGTGTAACCTGAAAAGCTAAGCTTTCAGCAGGTGCACAGAGTACTGCCAGACTGGATGTACTCAAGAGGAATGAACAGGTGAAGGAGTCTCTACATTTCAAGGATTGTTTGTGAAACAGTTCAATAGTTCAATAGAAATGTAGTCTTTTTTTTTTTTTTTTTTTTTAAAACAGANATTTTTTTTTTTTTTTACATTTTATTCACAGCAAAATGACATTTTAAGATGTGTAAGCATGTTTCTTAGTCTTTGTGCAAACCAGTCCTTGCTAAGGCTTTGATGGTTCAGATCAAGCCCTTATAAAGCCAGAAAAGGTGACACACAGGCTATGGCATATATTGTTATGGATCTATGGTCCTAGCTTTGCATTTTCAGTGCCTCTACCTAATTAGATCAACTGGCAGTTTTATGACAAGGAAAAGGTTATAATTGACTTATTTGAGCAAGAAATGCTTATTTTGCCTACTTTCACTGACATTCACCAACACACTTGCCAACTGGGTTGTGATCTCCTGGCAGCAATCATCTTCTAAATATCACTGTGTCTGAACAGTGCTTAGATGAAACCTCTTACCCAAGTCTAACTTTAAATGATTCTCTAGACAATTCTTCCTCTCAGCTGTAAGTGCACAGGCACTTGTGCATGGATCACTGCTGTTTTCATTGTTTTCTTTCCAAAATGTGCCTGCATTCTCATGATGGCTGGGATCACCCCTGAAGGAAATGGGTGCGTGGAAGGTGTGCTTTGGGACCTAACCAGGACCAATGCTGTGTGAGCAGCAGGCATGAATGTTTTCTGAGGCATCCCTCCTGCATGCGAACTTTACCGTGGTGCAGAGCACATGGTCCAGGCAGGAGGATGGCAGCTGGGTGCAGTGTACAAAGCAGAAGTCATGTAAAGAACCAAGCTGGCAGTGTTTAACTGAGGAGATAAGAGAGCTCATATTCAGCAAAGCTCTAAAAAAACTTGGGGGGGGAATCTGTCAGGCTTAATATAGCTACTGCTTATATTTGCACTTTATGTCCCTTCCTTGTTGGTTTAATGGGACTCCAAAGCATTTTTTTGGCTTTTAGGTTTTCTTGTTTTTTCTTTATTTTCCATTGAAATTAAAACTGGCAAACTAGGAGAAAAGATTTAAAAGACAACTAAAATCTTTTACAGCAGGACTTTAGAAAGACTGTAAAAAGCAGAGAGAGGCTTGTTTATATTAAAGTGACTCCATTTACATTAACAAATTTTACTAAGGGACTCCCACAGAAATAAAGTGTTTGTATCCAAGCATGTCCTAAGATATGAGTGGGACAGCTATAGCATGCCTATTCATTTCAAACAACACATGATAAATAACATAGCAAAATAGCATGTTTGAAAATTATGCACAGTTTCCTTTAGACTTAGTTCTGTTGCAAAGGAATCATAAAATTCCTGTAAATATTTTCCAAATCTAAATCCAAGATATTAAAATCAAATAATTAAACATATCCATCTTCAATCACAAAAACATGTATGCAGATTCAGACCTATAGAGCGAAAAATATAATTCAGTGATGTCAGAAGAGGTGTAAGAGACAAAACCTCTGAGTTCCATCCCTGATGGGGAACTGTTTTGTTTCTCTAAATCCAGTAAGGTTATTTTGCTTTGGTCAGGCTTGGTGACTATAAAAATGTGGATAAGATAATTCATCTTCTTTATAAGAATTTTATAGGAATATAGTTAATATTTCAAAACTACTTGAAGTATGAGAATTGCTAAGTGTTGTGACGCCCTACAGCAGGAGGCGATCACAGTGAGTATTAGCATGCACTCCAGCTCTGAGACTGAAGCAGTGACCAAATTATTAATCTAGAGAGGGAATACTATTGGCAGATTCTCAAAGAAGCTTTGCACCTTTTTTTTTTCTTGTTCAAAGAAAGGTAATGGTTAAAGTAATAATTTTGTGAGAAATTTAGTAAGAGAAATGATGGGTTCTTTTCTTCTTCAGGACTCCTTGGCATAAAATACAACAGAGCAGACACAGCCAAGCACTTAATAAGTATCTTTATAATGTAGCCCAAACATGTACGTATCTCTGCATCACACTAGACTTCTAACTTTCAAGGCCTTATGTTTTTTGGTTTGATCTGGATTTTCATGTTTACTCTCTCTACTTTGATTTCCTCAGCCTCTTTTATTTCTTTCTTCACAGAGGTAAGATTATCTGTACCCTCTGCTCCTGCAAACTGGCACGCTTCCTTTGAAGGCTGTGAAACTGTGCCAATTTACACCACTGCAGACTTGTTCAATATTGTGTTAGAACTACAGATGGGTCCCAGCTGCAAATGTTGGTTTGGATCCAAGCTCACCCCAAACCAGGGAGTGTTTGGATTTGTGGCTGTGGTTCAGACCCCTCTGTATGGGTGAGTTAGAAAGAGAAAAATAACTTTCTGAATAGGGTGGAGGGCCAGCACCTGTCAGGGAGGCTCCTTCATTATAGTTAATCTGCATAAACCTGGAGAGCAATTTTTGTGGAAGCCTCCTGTATAACACTGCTGTCAAAGAAGGGAAGAGCCAGTCAGAAAGAAGAAAATAGACCATAAGCTAAAATTTGTGTCTGATCTAATGCAATCTCAAAATAAAACTCAATAGTCTTGAATAATTGGCTTACTGAATGAGGTTATATACTGCACATCACTGTCCAGTACAAGAGGCAAAGAAAGAAAATCCCTATTAAGTCCAGCAGAGCAATGAAAAATACATAAAAGCTCAGAGAAATTAGCATATATTTCATACTATCAAAGGAACACTTAAATCCCACATTGTCTTAGCTTTTTCCCTCCTGTTAAGACAGAAATGGACATGGTTTTTTTAATTTCATTTAGCACATCTACAGCTAATTTAAATAAATTCATAATATTTAATTCATGCTTGTTGAAGCTTTGTTGTACTTCAGTTTTGACCTTGGAAGCTGATTAAAAGTATGTGGGATGTCATTGCTAGTAAAGCAGAGAATTCCTGGAAAGCAACTTTGATTAGAGGGATGAACAGGGCAAAAGGGACTTCCTTAAAATGCTGAAACAATTTAGAGGTGTTTCAAATACAAGTTTTCTTTTGACAGTTAAGTCTCCCTCCCCCCATGTTGATCAGTATTGTGTATGACCATTATTGTCAAATATCAGCTGAAATATCATCAAATGAAAATTTCAGATCAGACCTTCAGAATGGTTGCCCAGTTAACATGGCTGATAGGTCAAGGTCCTCTACAGGTCAGAGGGAGAAGCATGGCAGACTTTACCATGTCGTCTTCCCAACATGTTTCTGTCCTGATGAAAGATGTCCAGTAAGAGTGTTTGAGCAGCTCATGTCCACTCAACTTGCTGCTTCTCTGCCAAATGTGTTACCTCCAGTTGTGAAGGAATGCCAGTTTCCTAGTATGGAGGACGTGGAGTCAGAGCTCAGACTCCTAAATAAGTTACTGTTATCTAACACATGCTAGTACTGTACCTTAAACCTTTTTTCTTTAAATAGCAAGTCTTCACTCCCAAACTTCACGGTCTGTTAACCACCAGTTCCAGCAGACAGCAGAGGTACAGATTTAGTGAAGAAGGAGGATTAGGTGAGCTTTGAAGTGGCACATTTACTGTATGGCATGTGGCAGAGCATTGGCCAAGCAGTCATGCCTTCCTCTCATTCACATCAGAGCTGCATTTTCCCCTGTAGGAAGGAAGTGTCACCATTGCATATCTGGATGGACTCGGAAGCAATAACTTTTATACACTAGACTCTATAAACACATAGATGCCTTTACAGTACATATGCACCTTTTCTACCTCTACAACAGCACATTGAAGCTAGTGAAATATTTGCAATCCTGAAAATGAAATATTCTATATCCTGGTCCTCCTTTTGATCTTTTACATATATATATATATGTGTGTGTGTGTGTGTGTGTGTATGCCATTTTTCACATCATTGTTATTAAAATTAAGATTTTATTAATAAATAAAAAATGAGATTGTTGTGGGGTGTTGTTTTTCTAAGCTCCAGAGCCCTCCAGTCCTCTTTGCTTTCATGATACTATTCTACTATAAAGAATAAGCATTATGATAAGTGCCAGATGATAAGCTAGCATCGTTAACTCTTCATGAGCAAGTGGAATAAACAGGGAATCCTATGAGTCCAAAGCACACTGAAGAAATTTGGTTTGAAACAAATGCCTGCATATTTGTAGGCAAAATAATTTAATATACACTTTATGTTTTATAAGAATATTACAGTCAATATTTGCATAAATTTATGTTCCTAAATTGTAAGAAATATCACTGCCTTAGTTATATTGACCTTTTTTTTAAAAATAAGTGCTATTTCCATAAGGTATTGCAATGGCATTCCTGTCTTAATGCATTATTAGTAAACCATCACTCCCTCAACTGAAAGAAAGTAGTTTAAGTATTTTACAGAATATTCCAGTTTGACTAAAAGTTGAGCATACTAGGAGGGGGATATTTGGCAAGACGTCAATATGCTTTTTCTTTGGTAATCATTCAAAGCCCAAAGCCATTTCTTCTGCATTTCTCATGTCACCTGGGCCTTCCCTCCAAGACAGCACGATATTCATGCCTCAGGTGGAGGCTAAGTTGGGCTCTTCTTCCACCAACAGAATGGATGGCTTGTACTACCAACTGCCTAGAATTTAGTACCAAAGGCAATCCCCTAAGCTTTTTCCATATAAAACAGCTTTAAGTTTGCAGATTGCACTAAACAAATATATACATGAAAGAATATTCTGCCAGAAGCTCAAAGACCCTGTTCCACAGGGGCTAGATCTGAAACCTGAGATTTAATTGTCCCTTCCATTATTTATACAGATTTGCACAGTGTTGCCCATAGATGCAATTCCCAAAACATATAGAGCTGGTGGCTGGTGATACCCAACATGACTAAATGTTTGGGCATGCATTAAATCAATCCACTGTGTCCTGAGTACCTCTTAGGAGCATGTGTAGATCAACTCTGTGGTATATCATACTTGCTGG
>VYZV01021789.1:1006-19374 GCA_013401275.1 Pandion haliaetus | reverse complement strand
TTTTTTTTTTTTTTTTTTTTTTTTGTAAGGGTCCATGTTTTAAACAGTACCCTCCATGGTTAAAAACTATAATAACCCTCAAGGACATGCTACATTTATTGCAATTCCTAAAGATCTTTTCTTCAGAGCGTAATAATGGTCCACCACTCAGAGCATCTGTAGGGAAAGATAAAACAACCAAATAATGGGAACATTTTCTAGGGAGCAGCCAGGCAGCCCAGGATATATATGACCATTACAAACAGTTTGTGCAGCTAGATACGCTAGCCGAATTTTTCACTCTAAAAGCAGATTTCAAATTCTACTTCTAAATTTGGCCACTAGAAAAGGAGTAGCTCCTGGAAATAATAAAGTGAGATTACAGTTGTTTTATTAAAGGGTGAAACTTTTCTGATAATGATGAAAGCAAAATGTAATGAAATCCACTTGTCCACCTTGATGCAGTTAAAGTCACTGATCTGCTGCTTAGATATCAAGAAGATATTTGACCAGGTCAAATAGACCTTCCTTTCCTATACATTGTGAAAGCCTGGATTTGACTCTTTCCACCACCCACCCCCACCCCCCCCTCTAAGGGTATGTGTTTTGGTCAATGGTGGGTTATCATAACAATTTTTTTCCTTCAGAGGTCCTCTGGACAATAAAATCAATATGTTATCTTGCTCTTTAATTTCATGTGTTTTTCAGGTGGTTCAACTTATAGGAAAATGCTCATATTTGAAGAATTATTGGTGCTAACAGAAAACAAACCAGTCCTCTACATGGGCACTTTTGACTTATTTTTAACCTCTGGTTTGTACTTCCTCATTTTACTTTTATGCCCAGGGAATTTCAATACAATCTCCATATACTATTAATAAAGCTATGTACAAATTCCAGTGCTATTAAAATTAATTAAAACCATTCTTTCTCATTAGATGAATTCCTCTGAAGTTAGGAAGGATTCAACAGCAAAGAGATGGTATAATTTTAAGTTATTAAATTTTAAATGTAGAACTGCAAACTACAATTTTCTATTAACGTCCTGCCAGACAGTTTTTAAAAACACAATGCAGTCTCCCGTGATTAAGAAGGTAGACTACAGAATAAAGTTTTGTATAATAAAATAACATTCTGCAAGATAATTTTATTTATTTGTTTGTTTGTTTGTTTTTATTTTTGTGATGTGTTTTATTAGTAAGAAGATAGATTTTCTCTAGATTCAGGAGATAATCTTGGAATTTGATGGAAGCATCACACCTCTGTACAACAGGGCTGTAGATATGAAACAACGGTTCTTCTGCACCTTTATTTTTCCTTCAGTTACAGGAAAGGGAGCCACCAAGGTATGGAAAGGTACAGAAGATGTTTATAATCTTTGTACTCTACATCTCTTAGAGACTGCTAAAAATCTTACCACAAGGGACCTGGCTATAATCCTAGTACTGTGTATTACTCCTTGCCATCTCCTAGTGAGCAGAGAGGAAGCTACCACCCTTCTCAAGGTCTCTGCCCCAGGAAGAGCTTAGTTAGACCTTTCAGGAGCTATTTCACCCTCCTAGGACTGGAGAAAGCAATGATCTTTAGAAGAGGCTGTGAAACAGTGCAACAACACCCAATGTGATTTAGTGCTATGGCTCATGCCATCCCTATCCTTCTCTCTCCCCTCAGCCTACATCTTGTCCATTCTGGGCAAGATATGTATAAGTGCAATTGGGGTGCATATGCCAAATCTTCATTTTCTTACAATAAATACTGAGTGAATAATTATATTTTAGCCTTGGAAAATTTCTCCTTTTGGCTTTTACTCCATCCATTTCTCCCATCAAACAAAAAGCTTCTGATTGAGGCAGGTGCTACTTTTAATTAGCAGATGAAATGTCCCCTTATGATCTTTTAATTTTCAATGTTCTTTCTTCCCCATCTTATTTAATGGGTGTTTGCAATTTTAGAATTCATTAGATGAATCCACAGACATAAGTTCGGTGGATTTGTGTGGAAATGCCTACATCAGGTCATGAGAATCAGTTTACTTTTCTTGTGTTCAATCTTCCCAGACTGACTTAATTTAGGAAGAAACAAACCACTGCATTTAATAGACTCTGGCATGCATGACCCAACACTTAACACAATTCGGTTAGATGTGGAATTAAACATGAGCTACTTTGCACAATTTAATCCATGTCAGGTGGCATGTAAAGAACAGGAAGACTTGTTCAAATGAATTTTTGGCCCTGTTTCTCTGCGAATACCTGTGGGAACTGAAAGAAAGAAAAGAAAGTAATTATAAAAACATTTAAATATCCTTGTCTGCTCCAGTCCATTATGAAAGCTATAAGAAAAGAAAGGACAACAGTTTACTTTACATTTCAGACATTTCCTGACACCTATCAGGAAATTCATCTAACCAAAAGGAACAAGATTTCAGTTTCATTTTTTGTGTTCAGAGGCGAGGAGCCTGATGGAGATCGGCTTCCTGCAGTGGCGAATTTCCAGGCAGCCAGCCCTGGAGAACATGAGCTTCTGTGGAGCACACCTGGTCCAGCTGCCTCATGCCAGAGCCCTTCAAACTTAGAGCCTTTCACATCATCTTCTTTCAAGTAGAGAAAGGAAAAAATGAACAACATTAAAACTGTGTGACCTCTCTGATATCTATAATTTAAAGTGCAGTGGTGCTCATTTGATGAGAGTTCTTGTGCACCATCAGCCATCTAAAAGTCAGACCTTTTAGCTTAAGCCTGTTATTGTAAACCTGTCTGCAGTCACTAGAGGAAGATCACCATCTTCAGACTTATCTCCATCCAAAAATACCTGTTCTTTATCTCTCTATTGTTCTGTGCTGCTATGTGCACCCCAGTATTTCTCTTGGTCTTCTATGGAGCAGCAGGTAAATCTGTTCTTTCTGGGATTCATCTGTTGCAGACAGATGCTCTTACACCTCTCCTTTCTGGTTACTTTTCTGGCTTCCATAATAACTTCTGAAGGAGCTAGATTGGCTATGTAAATTAAGGTAGTAATTTTTATCCCATCGTATATGGCTTAGCTGCACTGGGTTGTAACCATACCAGCAGTTTCATCCTTGGCCTCCTTCACCAGTATTAACTGAAACACGTTAAAAATACCAAGGGAATGATTCAGTGTGGAATGATCACTCTTGGATAACCTGCAGTGTCTAAAAGGGCACAAAGCACCTATGTGTAACCATCTGAATTGCTCCCAAACTTTTGTAGCACCAGCTGTTGTCAGAAACAGCATTACCTTCTGGTACTTTTCTTTTGCATGTGCATCCAGATTGCACAGAGTGTAGAGCTATTTAAGTCTTTCAATCTCCACATTCCTAGAAGTCTCAGCCATTCAGGGCATCCTCCCAGTGTTTTTTTATTGCTGACTTAGCATGGTGTTCCACAATCACTGACAGCCAAGAGGTCTGATAGATGCTTTATTCAGCATCTGAATTTCAGGTGGTGTGCACTGAGCAACACCAGCCTTTGCCTAACATAAAAACTCAGAGCGTCTTAAAGGTGTGGCTTCTCTTTGCCACATACTGAAGGAGGCTGCCTTCATTAGACCTTTGCCAATAAAACCTGTGTGCTCTGTGTGTGTGGAAGTCAAGCACTGATAAGTCTGTCAAGGACTGCCCTCCTGGCACTATGGACCTGTGGGATGCATGCAGATGTCTGCCAGAGCAGAGATGGTGACTCCAACCCTCGCTCCACTCCCTAAGCACATGTGGAGGAGCAGTGCCAGTCAGGCAACAAGTGAACTCTGCTCTTCAGTTTATACAATGATTTATCTTTACTTTATCTTAGGGGGGAAGGGCAGTGTACCAGACAGAAACACTGCAGGGGAATCACCAAACTGAGAGGCTGGAGGAGGGAAGTAGGGTGGGGGGGATGGCATTTCTGTCAAGTCCTCATCCAGTCCGGGGAGGCACCCAGGCCCCACCTGCATAAAAGCAGGTTGACTTACTACAGCCAGCTCTGCCAGTCTCTTTATGCACCCTGTAAAAAGCAGAGCTCATAGCTTACTTCTGTGCTGCCAAGGAAGCTGCCCCCCTCTCCAACTCTTTCTCGTCCCCTGCCAAACCACCGGGGCCTATCATTTCAACCTCCTCCATTTCAAACACGCCCTGAAGCCTGAAGGTTTCCTCATCCTACAACTCTCTTAACTTCTGGTGTTATTATTATGCTACTCATCCCTCGGTACAGCTATGAGATGTCTGACACCTGGTAAACTCCACCTTCAGCCCGGAGCAGTTGCAACGACCGCTCACAGGCTGGCCATGGCATTTGGGAAGAGAGAGTGCGGTTATACAATAAATAAGAGAGTTAAATACAAGCTACCATCAAAGTAGCTTGTTGCATTGGTTTAATTGTATTAATTGTATCTTTAATTGATATTTATGTGTCTCTGATTACCACAGCAGGATTATGAGGGATAAAGAGAAGGCAGATGCAAGCACAGAGCCAGTAATGTACTGTTGTTTTGTACTAATGGTGCTCTGTTTATGATCATGCGAAGCCTAAAGTAACTTCCATTAAAATAAAGATTTTCTTTTTGCTTTGATATGTCAGAAACCAAGTGTAAGATCTATGTTTAATAAAAAAAAAAAACCTCACTGAGCTCGAGGAGCTGAGCTGAATGCTGTTGGTATTTACCACCCCGCTCCTTCCCCTCTTTCTCCCCTCACCCCCTGGGTTCTGTGGCTCCGTTAAAGCCTCTCCTGATTTGCAACAGGATGAGCGAAGAGTTTACATCCTACATATTTTTTCAAGCCATGCACAGGAACTGTAATGTAGCAGTGCAGAGGCACTCCAACTAATATACTAATTGGATGCAGATGTGTTCTGCCTCTTGGAAAAATAAGACCAACTGGATAATCAACAAGAGCCAAATGGGTAATTTCTTTTTAAACAAATTGGTTTTATTAACTTAAAACTGCCCGTAATCCAACTAGTCTGGCAGAGTTTGGATACTATGAAACCACAAGCAGTGTGTGATACCTGTTATTATCTCATACTACTTTTGGCTGTGATCTTTCCATTCTGAATAAAGGACTAACATGTAACGCTGAAGTCTCTCTTAAATAAAGGGTAGCATGTGTGAGTGCTGCCTGAGGAGCTGGCCAGGAAATGAACTGTGATTCAGGCTAAATTCTTTTCTTGCTCCCTACTTTCTTCAGCAGGAATGCATTTATACACTCTGCCCACAGAAAGCCCAGCTCTCACCCACCCTTGGTGAGCAAAGAAGGGCACGGTCAGGGGGAAGGAAACCATGCTAGTCTTGCTCTTTGTGGAGAGGAAGGGTTTTAGCCATAGCTTTCAATGCTGCTCACAATCCTATCAACCACCAAGACACATGGGCTACCAAGACTGACATTTTAAAGGTTAACATGGGGCCCTTTCATCTAAAAGATGTTACTGTCAGACAGCAAATACTTACATAGCTCATGGCTTTGATAGTGATGGGAAGAGTACGATGTCAGTGCAAGTCAAGAGGCTACAAAGTCAAAAGAAACCCACTGAACATGAATCCCTTGGTGCTGCTTAACAACCTTGACTTTCCTGAGAGACACATGACCAAATGAAGGGCCAAGAGCTGCATACTTTATTGAATTTTTCTTCCTTTGAAAAACCAGCATATTTTTATTCCCCTTCTGCCAGTTTTATTTCTGTGGAAACATAATCAATCCTGTAAAACAATTATTATGACTTCACTGGAGACAGGAGCAAAAACAATGGGTATTGTCAATACTCTTTGGAAACAAAATGGTTGGAAGAGCCTATAGTGTCAGTATCTATACAGCTAGGGCTACCAGTGTCCACAGCACTGCATCTCTCATCTTGAACCCTCTGGCATCACTTGATTTCTGAGTCCTGCTCTTTGGGTGATGATTAGTGGTTTGGGAGGGCAGCCAGAGATTTTAATTTCAGAATGAGGGATTGCAGGCTACCGAATGACATCTAGGAATTACTGTGGGAGGTCTTTATTTTTGAGGTCAGTTAGCACATGTCTTTTTTTTTTTTTTAAAGACATAAAACATAATTCAACAAATAAATACATTATCAGTGAAGCCTAGATATAGTATCAATGAAACCTAGGTATGCATTTTAGCCTTGGAGAGCAATGAAAAACAGTAACGATGGCCATATTCTTACCCCTGAAAACAATAAAACTATAAGAAAAGAGAAAAAGGAGCTAAGTCACCATAGAATAGAGAAACCATCTGAAAGCAGCAGGAAAAAAAATCACAACTTTGGTGTTCCTATTACTGGTTTGAGAGAATATAACACATCTAGAAATGCCTGTCTTACAAGGATAGCCTTGTACCAGAAGAGTGGGGGATGAACAGCAGATTCGAATAATTACATTTGAGATGATTGCCGGTTCAGATTATGTGAGATTACCATCACTTCAGATGTAACTTCTTCTGTTTGTAATTTTAGAAATGTGCTAACTGAGAACTATGAGAGGAGTAAATAACAATTTAGTGGGACTCATGTGAAAGATGTTTATTTGAACCAACTGAAGAGCAGGAGTTAAACACCAAAAAAAAAAAAAAAAAAAAAAAAAGAAAGAAAGAAGGTTGCAAAGTTACATATGTTCAAACATAACAGATGAAACACTTCAGTTTTTAATGGAAGAACAAGTGGCAGCCAGATTGGGATGCTCAAGTCACATGAGATTCAGGAGCAGATGCTGCCCTCATGTAAGAAGAATTACAAGTCATAGGCTGCAGCCATGTCATGGATCTGCATGCTCTGTGCCAGGTGGTACTAACAGGGACCTAGAGGCTTCTGGGCTTTAATCCTTACCCTTCAGGTAAATCCACTTGCGTTAAAAAATGCATTTTTCAAGAATTTTCACTAGAAACTGATCAGGCCCTTAAAGCCAATAATTTATCTAATGGTTGATTGCAGCATCCAAATAAAAATACCTTGAGGTCATGCTTGAAAACATGACCTGCAAACAAAGATAACTCCAATACAGATAATTTGAGAATGACCATGAAGAAAAGCAAAAAGATTCCAGTTAATAAATTTTGAGAAAATTATTCAAGTCAGTCCTTTTTAAACTTCTCAATTAATGAAAAAAAGAGTTGCATAAAGTGATCTAGTTAGCAATTCACACATTATGTTGGGTTCCCCAAAGAACACTTTTTAGCGTCCTGGAACGGTGTGCAGATGCTGATGCTTTTTCCCTGCAGGGCACTCGTTGGGGTCAAAGCAGGGTCCCCTTGCTTGCCTCTCTCATAGAGGATGGAAGTCACAGTGACCAGGCAAGACCAGGAACGCTCTAGGTGCATACACACAGCAAGGTAAATTTTATGTTTTTATTTTTTAATGGTAGGTATACCTTGGAAACAGCTGCAAGATTCATATTCTAGGTTTCATTTTCCAAAGCTGTGCAGCAGTTATTTTGGCATCTAACACATCTGCCCTTCGATTGCATTCTTGCAGCTCCACTGTGTTCGGCAGCCTATGTGGTAGAGCTCTTGCAGTCACAGGAACATTCACAGGATCAAAACAGAGAAAGGTTTCATTTGGAAGGGACCTCTGGAGGTCACCTCAGCCAGCTTTCTTCTCTAAGCCAGGCTAACTTCAGGACTAAAAAGCTAGTTAGAGTTAAACCTTCAGCTTTTAGAAAAGGTGATTTTTTTCAGTCTTGCAGTTTTACACCCCAGATGGTGGTTCCCAAATTTTCTGTTCTCAGGCACTGTTGTCTGCCTGTATCATTTAGGACGAGAGGAAATGGCCTTAAGTTGTGGCAGCGGAGGTTTAGATTGGATATTAGGAAAAATTTCTTTACTGAAACGATTGTCAAACATTGGAACAGGCTGCCCAGGGAAGTGGTGGAGACATTATCCCTGGAGGTATTCAAAAAGCATGTAGACAAGGCACTTCAGGACATGGTTTAGTGGGCATGGTTGATGGTTGGACTCAATAATCTCAAAGGTCTTTTCCAACCTAAATGATTCTATGATTCTATGATCATCATTGTACTACTAAATATAGTTGTCTGTAAATGACGTACTCTTTCAATCACCGTGTGAAATAGCTACAGTTCACCTCTCATAGCTTTGCAGACCATCAATGATGTGGGGATGAAAAATTGGCATTTTTTTCTTTTAAAATGTATAGAATTGACCATAGTTGCATATATGGCTTTAGCCTAAATAAAGCTCTATTCTCAGCTGGCATAGTAATAATGACGTTATATAGATTCCTTTTGAGATCATTCTGACAGATTCAAATTAGACTTAGATACAGTTACAGAACCCATATCAAATGAGATACTGATGCACTAAGATCTTCAGGAGAAACATTTCAAAGCGGGTAACTTCTAAGGCAGGATTTGTTTTTATAGCTTTTTTCCACAGGACTATAATTAAAAGCCTGACATGATTAAAACCCAATCTTGTTGAAGGGTTTTGCCTCTCAGCGGGCAATATCTTACATATCTGATTTTCAGTTCTGTGTTTAAAGGTTAATTTTGCCACTCTTTTTATTCACTACTCTATGCAATTTTTGTTTATCTTTCAGAAGCCTGCTCTGGCAGTATTTCAAAGACTGTTATACAATTCTGACACTCTGGGCTCAGCTAGTCAAATGCTTCATTTCGGTCCTGGCTATATTTGCCTGTGGCTTGGAGGTATATTCGCTAACAAAGCTGTGGAATGATTTGCAATCATATAGATATTGTCCCAGATTTGGATGAACTTTTAGAAAATTTGCTCTGTAACAGTTCACAATGAGATATATGAACAGCCTGTATCTTAATTTCGTATAAAATATCAGGATAGCTTTCTATAATAGGAAGACTTGTACTGCAGAACAGAAAACTGGTGTGTATAAACCCATAAGCCGCTGCTCTGATGGGCTCTGAGCAGCCAGATGGTTTTATTAGTCTTGCCACTCGCTGGAGAAGCCACTGATTCTGCGAGTGTTTGGGTAATAGCTCTGCCCTGGGATCTGTCAGAGCTGTTCCACATCCATCTGGCAAAAGGTTTAGCGATGCACGAGAGCTCCAGCCTCATGAACAAATACAGAGCAGCGTGCACTGATGCCAAAGACAGATACTGGCAGAGCTGCCTTGCCTGGCAGTTGATCTGTGCACACATTACAGCGCTGACATAACCCCTGACGCACTGCAGAGCCACATAATGTCCATTCCGCATGTCCATTCATCGTCTCTGGAGGTGAATGGCTGCTCATCCTGAAAACTGCTAAGACAGCAGTCTTAAATGTACATAAAAGGAGTAAGCCCCTGAATGTAGAAACAGCAGCTGCCAATTTATTTCATTTGGAGGATTGTTCACGTAGCGTGTCTGAGTATGTGTAGCGTGTATTAAAGTAGCCACCTACAAACACAGGCAAATAAATTGCAAGGCTAGCTTAACAATTCTTGAGAAAGAAAAGTCAGACTCAGTTCTGAAAAGTTTCTAATGTTCATTAATTTATAGGGTCTATGTAGTGGAATGTGTTGGTGGGAAGTTACATATCTTAACATCTGCAAAACAATGGGAGCTGGTGGAAGGAACAGAATGATGAAGTCAATGCACTTTTATAGACAGATAAAATATCTAAACCCATTTCCCTATAAATAATGATAGCATTTAAAACCTGTTACTACATTGTAATAAAGTGAAAGAATAATAGCTGTTCTAAATTTATTCAGTTTCTGGAACATTAGAATTTAGAAATTAGACCAGAATAAGTCACCCAGAGATTAATTGCTGGGGGGAAGCACAAAAAAAATGCAATTTGGAGTATGATCACGTATCTCTTAGGGGGACCCTCAGAAGTGCCGTTGTGGCTGTAAGCTTTCTTAAATGCTTCAAAAGCATCTTTACAGGGCCCAGCATGAAGGACCTCACCCCTAACAGAAATCTATGAGTATGTGGCTCAAAGAGAAATAGTCACGGATTCAGTAATCAGGTCATCACGTGACCTTCTTTTTAGTCTAGCCTATGCCATTAGACTGGTGCCAGAATACAAGAGTAGGTTGTATCAACAGGTAATTTCGCTATTTGTGTCATATGGTTGTCTTTTCAAAACCTCTGGAGAACTGTAAAGATATAAATCAAGCTGCCTTGTGACAAGTACAAAGCCACAACTCCATATCACCATATGAAAGCACTTTATTAAAAAAACCAAACCCTGAGGTAATATAACAAGCCAATCTGAATTAAAATAGGTGGCCTAGAATCACTATGATTTTGCTTGAGAATGGAAAATGGGAAATACAGCCAGCTAGTACTCTTCTTTCTAAAAATTTCTCAAGAATTCAGAAAGTATCAGGAAAGGTATCCTGGGTGAGGCTAAATAATCTCTACCCTCTTTTCCAGCTTCATTTAAAAAAAAAAAAAGATAAAAAAGAGCAGTCAAAGCCTGGATTTCCATATTGTACAATTATGTGTTGTTAAAGGAGAGGTTGTGTTGAAACTGTCACTCTGGTTTCTTTTGGTGCTCAAAGTCATATACAGTATTGAGATTGACACAACCAGAGACAGTCATTTGATGACTGACAGTCACTGTCTCCTCAATGTAGATACTTTCTACTTTACTGCTACTTTTCTGCAAAGAAATGAGAAATGTGCACGCTAATGGCCAGCATTTTGACAAATGTAAACTTTCCTCCTTTATATTCTTTTCAGAGGATGATGCACTTGGCTGCTCCTGGAAAATTCATGAATCATGATTTCCAAGGCCTTTGTCACGGTTCCTATTGTAACAAAAGCTAGATGGACAATTGGTAATAATTTATGCAGAGGATTTAGCCACTTTTTCTATTTTAGAAGTTAGCTTCAAGACAACTGTGAGAATTATGAATTTACTCACTCTCCATTGCTGCTTAATTCTTGAGGTGAGTGAATAGTAGTCTGAAGGTGGTTTGCAATCTGTCTGGTGCAACTATTTGTTAATTGTTGTAGGCTTTGTCCTCCTACTGCTCTGTCTAAGCAGCTGTTGCCAACCTGAGTGTGCACTACTGCATGCATGTGAGCTGGCTGTCCCAGTTTACAGGAATAAATAAACTTTGTGACTTTATGGGTGTTAATATAAGTTTTAGAGATGACAGAAGTTCCTGGAGGGCCCTTCATTCTTCCAGGGAAAGAGTGAGTAAGCACAATGGGAAAGGAAAACTGCTAGAAATAAGGAGAGCATGTTGAAAAATTTAAGTCTCTCTTTTTCTTCGTTTGCACAAGGAATATCATTTATATTTGGCCATATGCATATCCAGACTTAAAAATAGCTTGATTCCTTCCTGACTAAGAGGGAGAAGGGTATAAACCATATGTATTGGCTGTCCAACAGACTTACATCTACATGTGAATATACATGTGTGGTCCTGGCTGTGACTGATGTCATCGTGTGTCTGTACAAATGCCTGCCAGGTACACTGGAAACAAATCCATTCCCTGCTGGACTAATAACACTATCCTTCCTGAGCAGAGCCCTAGCCAGCTTCAAGGAGCTTGGAAGGGGTTTTTAAAGGGAAATCTATTAATGATTTCAGTGAATTAGTGATGTGCATACTGCAAAGATATTTATTTATTTATGAATAATGTACATAATGTCCTTTTCATCTTTATAATAGGAACACCATTTGAAAACTCTTGCTTTTCTTCTGAAATTTCTTTGCAGCTACTTCCCTGCCCAAAAACTTTCTCTGTTGATTTTCTCTTAGGAACATGGCACAAGTGTTTTCTAGCTGGCTTTTTGGATTATTCCACCTGCATGGTCTCTGGATGCTTCCACACCTCCACAACCATTATTCTGCCCTGTCCTTCTGGAGATGACCTACAGAAAATTCATCCACTCACAGAGCCATGGGTGGTTTGGCCAGCCTCCTCCATGCTCCATGGCCATATTTAGGGTATGGACATCTGTTTTTCATCTATTTTACTTCCAAAAGCAAACTTATTTACTTCCCCTCCCACCCCCCAAATGAACTATTGTTCCCTTCAGTTTCAAGATTTCATCCAGTTTGTGCCATAACAAGAAAGAACAGGAAATAATAAGGGCTGAAAGACTTCCCTAAGCATGAATTTTCTCTCCATGAGGATGAAGGGGACAGTCTTCATGGGGATTTCACTAACATGTCTAAGCTGTACCAACACTGGTATAGCGATGTTGGAAAACTATATCAAACTGCTAAACAGAAACACATTCTGGATTTTTAGGCAAGATGAAAAAGAAACTAAGATAGCAGTGACAGAGAAGATAATTAAATACAGAGGATTTTGCAGTTCCAGAGAACTCAAGAGAAGGTCTGTTTACCTGCAGGAGGAGAGCTTTAGTTTTGGTTCAATCAGTTGGTTTTGTCTATTTTTAGGGTATGATATGACGCTGTTGCTGATAGAACTGCTGCCAAAAACGCCAGTTTTTCTACCACCTGTTTCAGATTAAATAAAGGTTTTTCTTCAGTAGTGAAGATAGAAAGTAGTGGAAATTTTGCACACCAGCTGAACTACAATCCTACAGTTGGGTACTTCTGTTTTGGAATATTTTTTTCAGACAGTTTCTCACATAAAGATTTTTTTATTCATTTCAGAAGATGGCTATTTTGCCAGAATTCATGTATCCATCCAATGGATTTGCCATCCTAGAGAAAATAATAATGTAGACTTATTCATTAAAAATGGTGTTCATTTCTAATTGTGGCTAAAAATTGATACTTTTAAGGAAATTTTCCCATTTCTCACACCAAAGGGATGTATGTAACTACTGTCCATATATAATATCTTTCCCAAACATCTTCTATTTTGTCTCCTTTAGAGTTCTTCCTGCACATACTTTTAATAAGTTCTACCTCAACAATTTTGTGTTCTGCACTTGCTCTCCCCATCTTTTCACGAAGTTTCTAATACATATGAATATTTTGAACCCCACCCAGTAAAGCAGACCAATCAATAACAAAACAATAAAAATCCCTGGAAATGAACCAGAACATATCTCCTCTGCAACTGAAGAGTCTCAGACAAGCTGAGGGTAAAAAGGTTTAACTTGGTCCCTTGCCAAATAGACCATACCTCTGTGAGAAATCAGATCAGACAGGAAATGAACACAAAAGTATAAACCCCTGAAATTCTAGGAAAAAAATGAATCCTCCCACTACCCAGAAGCCCTCTGCATAGCATTTCCCTCCCATTTCTGCCCTTTTATTCTGCTGGACCAGTTGCAATACTAGTTCCTAGTAAAGGAACTCAGTCAGGATTGATAATGATTTTCCTATGCTTACTCTGCTAATACTTGCTGCAGTGTGAAAGTTGTATTTTGTCTCACTTAGCCCAAATAAGGAAATATAGTTTTTTGTTTATAAATGAAGCCGTGGTATTCTCCTCTTTTTTTTTTTTTCTTGTTCTTAGAACATATTAAGTGAGGAAAGGGTTGGCAGGCTAGATGATAGGGTACACTTCAGCTTTGTGCGCTGCACTTACTCATACTGCCTGTGTTAAAATGAAGAGTTTGCACTGTTGTGGTCAGCCTTAGCAAACTGTTTTGATGCTTTTTAGGCCTCTGGCTCAGAGTGAAAAAAAAATATTTAAAAAAACATAAAGAAGTGAAAAAAAGAAAATCTACTGAGACAGGGCAAAAAAGAAGAAGGAGGGCACACATGGTAACAAGTAATTTGAACTTTCCTTAGCTGGGCTATACCCAGAGTATTTCTTTGGATGGCCAGGTTAGCTGTGATACTTAGTACTGTAAAATTAACATTTAGGGATGGAAGAAGTCCATACGGCTCATCTAGATTCATTCATTTACCTGTCTATCTTTGATACCTTGTAATATTTTTATCCTCTAAGTGCTTGCATATCTATTTTTTTTTTCCCCACTATGTTCCTGAATAAAGCATATAATGCTACTTTTGGTACTAAGAGATTACCTAGTGCAAAAAAAAAGTTAAATCCCTTGTCATATGTTTATTTCATTTGCCTAAGTTTGTGCATTCTATAAATTATTCAAAGAAGTGATATTAGCGGATCAACAACAGCTCTGGTTCATCAGGTCATATTAACAATCTTGGACTATTAGGTTGGTAAGGTGCCAAAGTATAACAGAGAGAGTGAATTTACAATGCAGATTTTCAGAATAATCCTTCTCTACACAGTGTCAAAGTCCATTTGTGAGATATTCCTATAAAATATAATTGTCAGTGCAGCCCCATCCCTGGAGTCAGGGACGAAATCTGGGACCTTTGGGAACACAATGTTTAAATGTGTGATTTTCCTGCCATCCCTCTTCTTACTGCTCTGAAGATGATTGCAATCAGGAGCTACATGTATGCAGCCATTTTGTGTATTATCTGTTCACTTCCCCCATGCTTTCAAAGTGCTCCAGGAGGATTTTTGCTGAAGATTTTCCAATCACCTTTTTCTTCCTTTTACTGGTCTGTGTAGAAAATATCTATAATGGGGTGCAATTGAGAGATTCTGATTGTCCCTCCATTCAGTTGCCTAGGAAACAGACTTGTGGATATCCAGCTTTTTCCTTCATTACTGAAGATGCCATTTACAGCTGATTTCCTCCTATGTCTCCTTTGCTGTGTGCACTGCTGAAAAGGAAAGGACAGAATAAAGCTTGTTCTATTGTTTGGTTTGCTGTATTAAGGTTTTATTTGTTTGGAGAATATTCAGGTTATAAAGTCTGAATACATTGTTCATGACTGATAGCCATGCCATGGGCAATATAGATAGCTGAAGATACCACATAATTAATTCCTTTCCTTTTTTTTTTTTTTTTTTCTTTTCCCTCCTGCTTGATGGGAAAGAGTCAAATGTAAAGCTGGTTAGATTCCCTCAAATTCTGTAATCTAGTCATGCCTGTGAAACATTACCATGGTATTAATTAAACTGAAATTCAAATTGAAAAATACAGGTGTAACTGAGAGTAGATTTGTTTCCTTCTACTTCCTTTAATGTCTGCTTATGTACACTGAAGTGGAGGAAATTATTAATTTTGAGGCTGGGTCAAAGCATACCCTGTTGAGAATGGATCTTAATCAGTCTGAGGACTTTAACCTTAAAAAGCTCAAATTTAGCATCTTCCTCTGAAGAGGTGTAAATGGTGACTCACTGTACTATTTAAGTGCAGTGTAAATTTATTCTCGGTAAAGGAAAAGATATTAATCATGAAGACCTCCAGGTATTCATTTGGATGTGTGTTTTTCTCCTCTCTGCTTCCTTTTCTTTATTCTTTTCCTTTGTTCTCATTCTTACTATTTTGGCTCCTTCTATTTCCTTTCTTCCTCTCATCTGTCACTTTTATCTTTTTCATCTTTTACCCTTTATCTTTATCTGTCCCTCTTACTATTTACTTTCTTTCTCCTGTAACTGTTTTTCTTTTACAGAGTCTTCCTAGCCCCCCCTCCCTTTTCTTCACCTCCCAGGAAGCATCTCTCTTGAGAAATATACCATATTTGGTTTCAAACTCATCTTGTGCCCATTCTGGTTTGAAAATTTTTTTATACCAGTAATAAAGAGTATTGAAGGGCTGGGTAGCAGTAGAGGAGGTTCTTTATAGGCTGGAAAGGAACACAAAAGCATTAGGCCTTTCCTTACTGTACCACTTTCTCTTCACNAATCTTTCTGCTATCCTTCCCCCCCCAGCTCTCTCAGTGCGGTTTTCTCTGCCTCTTTCTGCCTGGCCTCCATTTTCCTCAGATTGTTCCTTCTCCTGATCACATCTCCGTGTTTCTGACGCCAGGATGACCACAGAGTCAACCAAGCCCAATTTTTTTTTTTTGTATGGTGCTTTTCTCAGTGGTATTTCCCCCTCTTTCTTTTCCTCGCAGTCTCCTTTTTCCCTATTCCTTATCTCTAAGCACCTTGGCCTGCCTCATTTTAGCATAAGCAGCTACCCCAAGCAGCAGCAAAGCAGGTAGAGTTGGACAGAAGTTGAACATTAAAAAAAAAAAAGCCAAACAGCAACAACAAACCCCACCATTTACGTTAACAGGACTAGTCCACAGTTCAGATAGAGAAAGGAAAAGAGGAACAATGTCTCTTCCCCGTGAGTCAGTGCTGGCAGAGGAAGAACAACAGTGACAATGATCTTCAGTGTCTTCCTCTTTCTTCTCCGGCCTTGGATCTGTACTTCCTGCTATAGTTCCTTCTTCCGCAAGGAAAAAATACCTCAAGTATCAGTGCATCTTTACTGCTGCCTGAGGGAGCTCGGACAACAGGCTTGAAAGAGGATGAATGAAATGGCGAGTGGAAATTACAGCCGATTTCTTTCTCAACACACTAATGGAAGTGGGAGAGGACATACTGCTGGGTGTATTTTGTATTCTTACACTTGTTCAGCAGGCAGTGTTTTGCTCTGCAGATGTGGAGGTGGTAGACAGACATTAGAGGGGTGAACATTAATTTATTGACGTTAATTATCAGCTGAAGCTGACAGGGTGGTTTTTTTATTAAATTTTTTTCTGTTTTCATCAGAAAATGTTAATGGGTGGGAGCAAAACCAGAGGTATTCGTAGGAGTATACCCACTTCTAACACACTATTATTGGGAAAGCTTCTCCAGTCTAGGTTGGGATTCCTGCTCAAAACCTTCAAAAAGTACATCCTGCCCCAGCATAATTACTTTGGTTAGAGCTTTCAGAAGGAATTTCTTCAACTCCTTCTTTTTTCTAATGAAGACATTGGTTTGAATCTGCATATTTAATAGCTCAGGTGGATGCTTCTGTCACAACAGTACTGACTTGTCTTCCGTGAGGTAACAGTTCTCATGTGATAGTGGGCATTGAGTTTTCATCAGCGAGGATTTATTTTTCACCTTGATAAGTTTCAGGGGACAGGGAAAAACTTCATTATAACCCAAAAATGTCCTGAAAGGCATATTTCAGAAACCTAATCCACGTCCCTCCTCTCTTCCTCCTCCACCCACAACACCCTGAGTCATCTTTGGCTCCGAATCCTTCAGGCTCCCCAGGACCTCCATAGGTCTCCTGAGGACAACAAAGGAAAGAAAGGGACACCAAATAAATACAGTGAGAGGCCTCCTGAATAACCAGTTTTTAAGAATGGCTCAGTTGAAACCTGGAAGGGCTGAGTCAAAAAGAAGTATTTTTAGTAATAAAATTAAATCTTTTGTTAGATTTGTGCTATAATGATAAAAATTAGGGAAGCTCCCTGCTTTCCTCAGTAGTGCTTTTTGTCTTGAGTTGGGATGAATCAAAAAGCCAACTTGGAAGTGAGGTGTCTGACTTTTAAACTATGGCATCCTTCTGCTAGCTGGAGTGGCCATGAACAGAATACACATAATAAACCTGTTCCCTCCTGCATAATCCACTGAGACTGACATTTTAAGAGATAACTGTGTTCTTCAACCAAACTGAAGTTCAGTCACCCACATGACTTACAGACAAGGTATTATTATCTGAATGAGACTCAGCTTGAAAGGGAAGCTAACGGCATGTAAAAATGCTAACAATCCCCAAACCTTCTGGATTAGGACATATGAAGGCCATGCCCAAAAGATTTTTGAGGGAGAAAAAAGGAAGGATCAGACATAAATCTCAGTCATCGATGAGACCAGCAGCGGCGATGGTAAGTTCAGTGGCTAAGAGCAAGATTGAGGTGGACAAGGAAGGAGGTTTCCCAGGAGGTTCACAGAGCCGGGAACCCCGAGGAAGAGCAGAGAGACCTGCCCAGAGCCGCCAGCTCCCGCGAGAGAGCGTTACCAGGGCCAACCGCGGGAGAGTTAAAGGGCCCTGAGGAGCGCTGGCCACCAGGAGCGTGGCGAACAGAGTGGGCAAACAGGGCGTAGTGGTCAGAAAAGTCATGGAATGGCAGTTTGCACGGCAGTTCCCGCAAGCAGGGAGTGCAGGCAGGGCGCAGCCCCTCTTCCCAGCTCAAGGAGGCTACTGAGGCATCGACCCTTCAGGAGCCCCAGCTATGGTTGTCACTCGGGTGAAAGCCATTGCAAGGAAAAACGCGGTGACGCAGATGGAGCTCCCAAGTAAATGTGCAGCTGTCCAGGTCTCTGGCTGCTGGGAGTGCCTGAGCCTGTTGCTGGTACCGGAGGGCAGCAGGGACAACTCCTGTGTGCAGTGTGACCAGGTGGATGATCTGCTCAGCCTGGTGGCAGAGCTGAAAGAGGAAATGGAAAGGTTGAGGAGTACCAGGGAGTGTGAGAGGCAGATAGATTGGTGGACCCACACCCTACCATCCCTGAGGCAGAGGCAGCAGATGGAGGTTCCACAGGAAGAGGAGGATCCCCTGCCCTCTTGCCACCAGGAGGCAGGAGGGGACCTAAGGGATGGAGGGGAATGGACACAGGTCTCTGCTCCGGAAGGCAGGCGAATCCCCTCCCAGTCTCCCTCAGCTTCCCAGTTGCCCCTACACAACAGGTATGGGGCTCTGGAACTCGAGGGCCAGGCCAA
>VYZV01021787.1:8505-86280 GCA_013401275.1 Pandion haliaetus | reverse complement strand
ACTGGGGGGGGATCGCCACTCGGGGACTAACCGGGTGTCAGCGGGTGGTAAGCAATTGCATTGTGCATCACGTGTTTATTCCAATCCTTTTATTATTACTGTTGTCATTTCATTAGTGTTGTCATTATCATTATTAGTTTCTTCTTTTCTGTTCTATTAAACCGTTCTTATCTCAACCCACGAGTTTTACTTATTTTCTTGATTTTCTCCCCCATTCCACTGGGTGTGGGGGGGAAGTGAGTGAGCAGCTGCACGGTGCTTAGTTGCTGGCTGGGGTTAAACCACGACATATGGTCAACAAGAGTTGTATCAGACTTGGTTATTGAAAGAATCAGGGCTGAAAGAGTTGCTGAGAGCAGAAAAAAATTGTTTTTCCCTCTCAAACTCTGTAGTAGCTGTACTACTCAGTCAGGCAGATAAACGGGGCAGATTTTTTTTCAATATTCCACTGACTCTGATCTACCCAAGCAGGAGTATACATTTTCACCCATTATGCTTCTCAATTTGCTTGTAACAGCGATTTGGGTGAATGGTGATGGAGATATTAATTAATGAGGCCAACAGAAGCAGCAGATGTGCTTGAAAGATGCTTGCAGCACAGCTCCCTTCAGCAGGGTGCAAAGCACTTACCTTTGCAAGGGGCCCTGGCTGGGAGCTGCTGTACAAGCATCTGCATTGCCCCTGGAGGCTGTGCTCTGCCAGGGGCTGGGGAGGCGGGAAATGGAGAAACCACATCAGTGACAGTCCCTTTTTCCAGGTACCTTTGAATAGAGGTAAGTAACCTGTCTAGTCAGGGGTTCTCAGGCTGGAACTGCACAGCCCGATACTCCCTCCCATGAATTATGCAACTGAGATGGAAATAAAATGGTGTGTGCAACCTCATTAGCCTAATTATGATCTACAGAGATCTAGGTTGAGAGATGCAACCCTAATCTGAGAGAAGTCAGTGGGTTTACTAAATACTTGGATCTTTTTAGTGACCAAAGTCCAGCTCTTCAAACATGTTGTTATGCTGCTTCTTAAGACAACACCATTTTCAGCCAGGGAACAGAAACAGCACCATGAGGTATGGGTGGAAAATTACATACTACCACTACTAATAAGGCAAGGTGACTGGAGGAGATCAGACAAACTAATTTTTTATTAAAACTGATCTTTGCATGAAACAGTGAAGCAACTATGAATGAACAGTGTCCCAGATATCAGTCTGCTAATAAACTATGAAAAGGTACTGAAATGCATCTATTCATTCTTCTTTTATTAATAGGCATAGTGACTCTCCTCCCTTCCTTTGTGAAGAATATTTTCTGGTATCAGTTTTGACACTTTCCATCTTTGTTCTTTATAGGCCATTTAAAACCCAAGACTTTTAAATTTGATCAATTGTGGTGGCCTACATGGACAGGTACTCAGAAGCACACAGAGAATAGGATTTTATGCCCTGATACATATACATCATGTAGTTTTCTAAAGACTTGGAACACATAGAAGGAAATAGAGATCATTTGATAGTGAGGTCTTTACGTTTTCAAAATGTTTGTGGATGTGCAATATACTCTTTTTCTTCATAGTTATCTGGTATTTCCCTCTCCTGCTTGCCTGCCAAGAGAAATTGCATCAGATGTCTGTTTTTCTGTTATTTGAATTATTTTATTATCCACCAAAGACGTGTTTGGCAGGATGGGTAAGCAGAAGAATAATGAAATGAGTTGGGAAAGTTTAATAAACATAAATAAAACTTGAAAACAACAGCTTAAGGTTTTTGATCCTTGGATGACCCTTTGGTTGCTTCCATTTTTCACTCCTATGTGAAAGTATGCATTGCAGCAAATAGAGTGGGAGGGGAATAAAAAGTGCCATAAATAAAAAGGGAAAACCAGAAAGAGGTAAAACTGGACTTGGCCACTCGAGTGAAGAGGCCCCTTTTTGCTGTAACTCATATTTTGCAAAAGTATCTGTTGAAGAACAGGCACTTGGCTGAATTATTTCCTCCTACTTTTGAAAACTTGCTGTTTTTGAAGCTGAATAAAAAATATGGTCCATATCTGTTTCTCATGGGTGCTCCTTCCCATGTGAGACTTGACATACCACTCCCCCAGGTGGAAGCTTTGGCTGTGGAGGGGTTTCTGGCTGCTGGAACCCGCAGACATGTGCTGGCTATATTTTGAGAAGGTTTGGCCGCCTGATTCGATTTTAGGGTGGAGAAGTTACCCTTAAGTTGAAGATCTACTGCATTACCCTGGAAAGATAGTATTTGTGAGGGGGGAACACGTTATGAAGTAACAGCAAAGCAAAATTGTGCTAGCAATCTGACAAGGAAGAAAGTCAGAGAAAATGAGTAGCATTATCAGGAAATCCTAGCCAGAGAGACAACTTGTTGGGTGATACTGGATTCAGGGGCCTCCTTTTTTCCAACAGGATGCTTCTGGGAAACCTTTACTATAATATCTCCTTTTCTTATTGGAAACACCTGCTTTGTATGTATTAGCTTAAGGGTATAAATATGGGTGTATTTCTCTAGTGGCTGGGATTCTGTTAGTAGCTTTCATAATTTCTCTTGAACAAGAAAAACCCTCTTACAAAGTTCCTTGTAACTGTGGTTAGAAACACAAATCTTATGACATGAAGGTTGTCATATAGTCTTTCTGCTTGCCACCTATGGTCTGCATTTCAGATATATGCTAATGCTTCCACTGTTTGCCTGCCAGAAGAAAAGTAGTAAGAGTAAATATCCGTTAGTCCTGATGCCTGAGGTTTTCCAGGTGAGCGTACCCCTGTCCCTTCCCTCCAACAAAATCATTGCCCAGGGGCCAGCAAACGTTTACTTTTCACCAAGCTTTTGTTGTTGATTACGTTTGCATTACTGAAAGTTTGCACTATTTTTTTTTCCCTTTCAGGAGACTGACCTGTCTTTTGCTTGTGCAGTTTTGTCCCACAAAAACAATCCTTACTTTGTGGGAACACAGGTGAATCCAGGGTTCTGAGTGCAACATTCAAATAATTACAATTTCATGATTACCAGACTGAGGGTGACCTTCAAACAGAAGGCATAATGCATAGCTTCTAGCATAATGCTTTTTACAGACTTGAAACCAAGAGCATCCACAGGCAAACTCATTTCGCTCCCTTCATCCTGAAGGAAAAGCTGATTTGATATTTTGTGAGAGCAACACATATTGACAAACAGAGACCACAATCTTCTTTATTAATGACTGCAAGGTTGTGGTGTGAAAATTTGTCTCAGTCTTCAACACACTGCAAATGTATTCCTGTATGGCAAGCCTGAAATTGTAGTAATTCTGTTTTCTATTATGTTGTAAATTGACCTTCTACAATAAAAAGGCAGCACAAGAGGACAGCCTGGATAATACCGCAGTTGTTTCTTGGATTTCTCAGGGACTTGATGCTTCCCACCTTTGGACCTTGTGAATTTTGTGGCTAATAAAGAAATAATAAATACTTTGTGCAGCTACAGTTCAGGGTAGTTTAGATCAAAACTAAAAGGGGACTGTGACAAACTGTAGCTGAATTTTAAATGAATATAAGACTATTATAATCACTGATGTCTTGAATCCTAAGTTCTGTATTAAGGTCATGATAATGGCTTAGTGTTTTATGAGCCTTTGTAGTCTTAGCAGCACCATCTCTTTAATCTTAACTTCGCCTCAAGCCAAAATAAATCTCAATGTTGTAAACTGTATTGTAACATAACTGCCTTCTTCAGGAATGATCATTTTTTCTAAATGTCACTAATGTCTTTCTGTGGCAAAACTAGAAAGAAAATCTTGCTCTTTCTCTTGAAATGGCAAATCTGGAACTACTGTAGCATTTCTGTGTGAACTGAATCTTTATTTTTGAGAATTTTATCCCCAGCATTTTGAGCTGGTTCAGTTATTTTCATCACTGCATAACTCAGGTTAAAAAGACTAAGAAAACTGAGTGCCATCTTCAGTGGCATTCCTTGAACATGCACAGCTTATTTGTTTAAACATCTGCCATACCCCCAGATGTATTTTAATAAATCAAGATTGGACCTCATGAATGTCTGTCTGAATGTTTGAAAAAGTACTGCCTTGATCAGATGGAGGGAGAGAAAGTAGCAAGTAGGGTATGAACTTTATTCAGCAAATGTTCCAGCTCTGTAGTTTTGTGCTTAAGCCAAGAAGACGTAAGATAGTGCTTATGCACAATGCATAATATAGAGGATTTGTCAGAGGAACCCTTCTATAGGTTGTGCCTCTATGATTTCCCTTAGCATTGTGCTGCTACAGTTATTTTCCATTGGTTTTTTTGCACTTTGTTGTTAGGTTTCTTGCATTGGCATGTACATATTCAGTATCTGTTCCTTGTTTTCAGGATCTAAAAAATTGGGTTAGCATTTAGAAATGCAGATAAACTCCTTCTCAGTTAACTGTGACTGAATTTGTAATCTCATGCAGCATCCTTTGATGAGACGTAGGGTACGTCCTGGATTACTTTGCACATCAGGTGATTTCCATGTTGCCACCAATCCCTGGAAAAAGCTGGTAACAAAGTGCATGGATGGATAGGTATGATAATTCTTTGCCAAAGTCAAACAAACAGTAGGCAATGTTTAATAGCCAATTTAGTGCTTGGGACTGTCATAGAGGAATACCATGGGGAGAATGCATCTTTGGAGTCCAGTTTTTTTATAAATAGTAATTTTATATTCAGCCACTTCCCTATTCAGATGTTTTATTGAGCCAGAAAAATAACAAGGATGGCAATAAAATTACGTCTAGCTGTATTGAATTTCTTCCTGTTTTAACCATACATGCACAAAGAATGTGAAGCTGAACATGTCTGCAGGTATGAGTGGCAGTGAAGTAAGGGTACGTGGGCTTCACCTGGGGTTGCCCTGGGGAAAACAGGTGCTTGGTTGGCTGGCGAGCTTGGTAAGCTTGCATCCCCATGTTCACAGTGCTAGGTAGAAAGATTAAAGTGAGTGTGTGTTTGCCTGAGCATGTGCCTCCTGCATCTCTTTGTGCTATGACATTAGTATGTAAAGAAAATGGCATCCAGGGTTATTTCTGCCTCCTTGGAATCCCAAAATTTCTGTGTGAGACTCCCATACCATGCAGCATTTAATTACTTTGACAACTTGCACGTGCCTGAAGGACGCTGGTGGTCAGTAACAGTAGCACAAGCCCTGAATGTTTGCCTGTTACAGAGGGACTGTTAAGAACAGCTCAGTAAGATGGGATTGCTTCTACTTGGACTTTCACTATCTAGAAGTTATGTGGAGAAGGACTTGGGGATACTGGTGGATGAAAAATTGGACCTTATCTGTCCACTTGCAGCCCAGAAAGCCCATGGTATCCTAGGCTGCATCAAAAGAAACGTGACCAGCAGGTCGAGGGAGGTGATTCTCCCCCTCTACTGTCCTGAGACCTCACCTGGAGTACAGCGTTCAGCTATTGAGTCCCCAGTACAAAAGGACATGGACCTGTTAAGAGTGGGTCCAGAGGAGGGCCATGAACATCACCAGAGGGCTGGAACACTTCTATGAGGAAAGGCTGAGAGAGTTGGGTATGCTCAGCCTGGAGAAGAGAAGGCTTCAGGGAGAACTTATTGCAGCCTTTCAATACTTAAAGGGGGTTTATAAGAAAGATGGGGACAGACTTTTTACCAGGGCCTGTAGTGACAGGACAAGGGGCAACAGTTTTGTACTGAAAGAGTGTAGATTTAGACTGGACATAAGGAAGAAGTTTATTACAATGAGGGTGGTGAAACACTGGAACAGGTTGCCCAGACAGGTGGTAGATGTCCCATCCCTGTAAACACCCAAGGTCAGGTTGGACTGGGCTCTGAGCAACCTGATCTAGTGAAAGAACTCCCTGCACATGGGACTTTAGAGGTCCCTCCAACCCAAACCATTCTATGATTCTACTCAGTCTTAGTCATCCAGGTTCTCTTTGTAGCAGTGGAGAGAGACACCTCCAGAGGATGATTCTTTGTATCCCAAGTTAGTCTATGTGAGACAGATGAGAATAATTGTCCTCCAGGGGCACGTGCCACTCTTCATTGCAAGGAGGGAACCCTGTTTGGGTAAATGCTGGGTAGCATAATAACCACAACTGGCCTCTTAGTGAGACACTCCAGACTGAGAGGGCAATTGCTTTCGTAAAGCGTTTGTTATGGGAACATTCAAGTATGGGAACATTCACAGAGGAAAGACATGTTGGTGTCACTTTAGCACAAAATACTCTGAAACAGTTCACCATTTTTTTTAACCCTGGAGGAAGATCTTACCTTCATAATAACCTTCTTTGGTACATGGTAAACAAAGGTTGCTATGTTTTTTAACTATTGACTATTTCAATCAAATTGAGATTACTCCTTGCCAATTTCCGTTCAAAACCTGAATAGGGATAGTCTGTATCCATCTCTTTTTTTTTTTTTTTTTAAAACTTGAAACTACATTGCAAATTGCTGGCTTTTATCACCACTTCTCTGAAGCTCAAATCTGCTCTCTAAATGAGATAAAATGTTATTCAATACTCTCTCTGATGTATATTTATATCTCCAGAATCTCTGTAGGCTGGTGTTGGTCATCCATGGCAGACATTAAGAGTTTTTCCTTACACTCATTCACCTTGCATCGAGGAGGGTGTTAGGTTAAATTGCTCCTTTTCTGCTGCCATGTTTTGCCATCATTCAAGAGTCTTGTGTCAAGGCAAAAGTACCTATCTGTTTTGAATCATATATGCTTGTGAAAATTATTCATTAGAAGTGAAAAATTCTTCTGGTATGATATACTGGAAAAAGTTCTTCCCTTCATGGAGATATTGCTTAGTAAATTTAAAGATGACCTGCATTTACTAATCCAGTTCATTCTGGTAAAGCAATGATATTATTAAAGGGTATTTGATCTTCGCATATTAAAGATAAAGAATTAGGTTTTTTTTATTGTAACAATAAGATCTTAAGGAACAAAGTTTAAAAAAACAATAAAAATTGGTAGTGTAAAATATTACCTTGTGGTCCAGTGTGCAAAAAATTGTGTTTAGGAACACTCAACCTCAGTTGTTCACTGTACCAAGTGAATGAACTTCATTTTATTGTAATTTTTTTTTTAGTGATAACTTAAGTGCTTTCAGGCAAGGATCTGGAATTCTGCCACCCTCCTCTCCCTTGTGTTTCTAACCAATATATGGCATAAGAGATTCTGGGTGCAGTCTGCCTTTCAAAATATTTTGTACAGTGTTAGGTCAATAAGATCCCAGCCCTATTTGAGATCTGCTGGGGTTACTGCATTGCTAATAATAATGCTCTGAAAAAGCACTGTTAAAACTTAAAGCCCCTGGGGACTTCATGTTAGCGAGATGATGTACACAGGCTCACCAGCTTACCTCTGCAGAGATTCCGATTCATGTTTTTAAGGCAACCAGAAATCTTGCTGCCTTAGACGTTTAAACTGTGTAACTTAAACCAAAGTAATTTATGATGATGGAGACAAATCTCTGCCTTGGGGAACAGTTACTGTCAGGACACTGACCCAGATGGGCCACTGCCTTAACTGGTTGTGACAGCTACTGTACTCCTATCTATCAGGTATTCTTCCCAATCCAATTGCAAAGGGAACTGTTTCTGAGAAAACCTTGTTTAAAGTGTGTCTGGTGGCAGAACTTAATCACTGATGACATAACCAAAGAAGTTGGTAGTAGCTCACAGTGAATAATGCATGTGACAAAATTAGCCACCACTGCTGAGTACAGGCAGCTGTCAGGCAGCTGCTGGCTTCTGCCAGGCAAAGCTGTTGTGCACTGTTTTGTGAACACTAGTTTCTGTTATGCTATGACTGGAAAACATTTTGCAGTGGTCATTGAAAACCAAGTCCCCTAAATACTCTCGTGTATTTGTGACTGGTCACAAATTTAGAGGAAATATTTCTGTTTCCTGCTTGGCTGGGTGCAGAGAAGGACCTGAAAAAATAAGAATTGTGAAGCCTGTGGTATGCCAGTGTGAACACTTGCAAAAGCAAGTGTAAAATGTGTTTTCTGTCAACACCTGTGCAAATAAAACATGATTGTTCCAGTCTCGAACTAAAGTAAATGTCAAAGGAACATAGAAATTCAGTCTTTTTTTCACGTGTGCAAAGTAGAATGTCCATACCGATTTTTATTTTATCTCTGTGCTATCTCTTATCAGTGTGCCCACTGGTAACTTCTACATATATTCTGTCAGGTTTCTCATTTCACTATAAATATTGGGAGGAGGATACAATTTGTATTCCTCTATCATGTGAGGCATCCAACTAATAAATTAGCTACTTCTTAATATTTTTAAATTAGAGAAATTGTTCATTTCTTCTGTGTCTAATCATTAAGGGTAACAATTTGGACAACTTTTTTTTCCTTAGATGTAACACAATGTAACTTTTGACTAAAGTAATTTGATTTTAAGCAGCTTGAATTTTTTAAAAGATTGGGTCCCAGTAAGTAAGTCTATTTCTTTTACTGTGGCTATTTCTATGTTAAACAGTCCTTGGAATTTAATAGCAAAAGCAAATCAATATTTTTCTAAGTAATTATTACATGTATTAGAGTTCTTGTGATTGCTACCACAAGGTTGTAAGGATAGAAGCCAGCCATTTTACGAAAGAGTATTATTTATATGTATATGTCATCAGTATATACATACTAGTATATGTATATGTCATTAGTATATGACAGCGTGGGCATAGAGACACTGGTGTTAAACTGACTGAGTGATAACTGTGCATTATTCCCTGAAAGTCTTAAAGTTTCAAAATCAAATGAAATAATAGCTGCCAAGAGTTTTCCTAGTTGCTTTTTTTTAATGGCTGAACAAATCAATGGAAGAACAACCCAACATGAGCCAATAAAACCAAAAATACCAATAGTGATTGGGAAGACACTGAATTACAATTTGCTGGAGACTATTTTGTGTAAGAACAATGTTGTGCTTACCCTGTTCTTATGCTGTTGCCTTTGGAGGGAAGCAGTCAAAGCAATCACTGTTGGCCAATGCAGGCTGCAGACAGCATTTTGGGTTTGATGGACCTGGTGCATCCAATGCCAAATCGTGGTGTCCTGTGGGCTGGCAGTAGAGCTGTGTAACACAATTTACTAAGGGAATAAAGATGTATGCAGAATATAAGAGTCACTGTACCAGTTTGGGCCAAAGGTCCATCTACCCCAGAATCTGGTCTCCAGGAGTGGCCTCTGGACAAAGAACAACAATATATATGTATATATGATACCTTCCCTTAATAGTCTCCCATATTCCAACTGTTTTCTGATTCTGTTGGTTTTTGTCTGTTTGGTAAAATACCTTCTCACATACCTGTTATGCTTTGGGAAGTATTTCTATCCACTGCAGGAGGAACCCCTTCCTTTTGTTTAGGTTGACCCTGGCTCCTACCAGCTTCGTCTGAGGTGGCCCTTGGCTCTTGTACAGTGAGACACATTGAGCAGCCAATCCCTGCTTGCTCCCAATCCCTGTTTGCTCTCTTCACAGCACTCCTGGCTTGCAGACCTCTGCTATAAACCAGGTTGTTTCTGTTCCAGGCTGAAGAATGCTACACTAAGCAGCAGTTCCTTGTTGTTCACTGCAAAGCCATCTTTCATCACTCTTGCTGCCTTCAGAGCTTTTTCCAATTCAGCTGGACCTTCTTTGAGATGAGTGGATCAGAATAACTCGCAATATTCAAAGTGTGGTCAAGCCATGGATATATAAGGTGGAGGTCTGGCTTCTCTTTGGTTTTTTGTTGCCTTTCTAGTTATTCCTAATATTTAACTCATTTTTTGTGGTGCTACTCAGCATGTCAACAGTGTTTTTATGGAACTGTCTGTCACAGCCTGGAGATCTCACTCCTGAAGGCATCCTAGTGTCCTTCATTGTATGCGTGAAGTTATGATATATTTTTCCATAGAGTCATAGCTTTTTGTTTATCTCGAATGAATTTCACCTGCCATTTTATTGCATAGTGCATAGTGCTTTGCATAGCCTCATAACAACAGCAAACTCTCTCACTGCACCGCTACCCCCTTCCTCATATCATTTATGAATATGCCTAATATCAGTGTAAATAGCAACAAGAAGGGCTGCAGTTACCTCTGGACAAGAAAACAGGGTCTAGAGCAGCAAAAACAGTTTGGCATCATCATAACTTGTCTCTCTGCACTGGTCTCTTTGTGACTGAAATCCAAACAAATTTAGTTTGTTTTTTGAATAGGAGTGAAAAATAAGAAGCAGAGGGTTAAGAAGAGTAATTTTTCGGCTGCCTGCAGGATGAAAGCAGTCCAAACCAGAAGGCTTGCTAACTTCACTTAAGGTTAGTAAGATGTTTGGATTTAATCATGGTGGAAGGAAGAAAATGCACTTTCATATGATGAAAAGCTATTACTGTAGAAATCGAATGATAATGATAGCTTTAAAATTTTTAGGTTGAAGAATGAATCTTTCCTCTGGTTATTGTCCTTCTTCTGACCTCCAAGGAGAATCAAACTAAGTATTAGTTCAGTGGTATTGTACTTTGGGGAAAGAGAAACATAAAAGTTTAACGTAACACGATATACTTCAGACAAAACTTTCTGTGTAACACTTTGTCAGTGGACAATGATTGTCACCATGTTAGAGCCAGGGAATGGCACGAACCTTTTTAAACAGGTCCTACTTCGGTGTCATGGTTTCAGAGACAGGGCTTAACTAACCCCACAGGTGGAGTCTAACTTAGTGCTGAAACCAAGGTAGCAGGAGGAGAAGGGTAAGGTAAGGCTGAAACACAACAGGGAAGGAGAAGAAAGGGACTTTGCTGGATAGTTGCGCTCCATGAACTGAGAGGAACCCACCTGGGCTATTGTGCACTGAAAGAGGGAACGAGTCCTATTGTGTGTCCTGAGAAACAGCTTATTTCTGATGCTACAGAAGAACATGGGGACGCAAGTTACAGTTTATATATGTAAGTCTGAAGTGGGTGGGAGGGGGGGGAGACTAATGGCATTGCCAGCCCTTAGTGGGATGGGGGGAGACTAATGCCATTGCCAGCCCTTAGATTGGTATTTTTCCTGTATCTACAGAAATCATAAGTGAGTGCAGGACTCCAGCCAACCCCTCTGTAGTTGGTCGCACAGGAAGGGAAATGAGGGAGGTGAGCTTTACCTTTCTAGCTCCGTAGGAAACTGTGCCTCAAGGTGGCTAGCAAATCAGCTTTAATCACAGAAAACTTTAAAATTAAATAATTCACCATAGAGTTGTTTGCCTGTATTGTAATGTACAATAAAGCACATCCATATCACTGGGTTTGAAAGTTCAATTTATAATCCAGTATAACGAATGACTACCTAAATAAAAAACTTAATAGTTGATAATCCAACATGAATTAATTGAAATAATCAAAACCCCTTTGAAAGTCTTGGGTTTTATTGCCTGGTTTGAAAGAAAATCTGAATTTGAATATTCTCTGTTTTGTCATGTAACATTTATGTTTCAAATAAAATCTCGGTCTATCATACTTTTTACCAAAGTGACTTATGTTTAGTTTATACAATGTGTTTATATTTAAGACAAGCTACTGGCCTATCTCTCACTCTTCAAACTGAGAAATTGCTTAATTATTTTCACAGTGGTCTCTATACTTTGACTCATCTGCCTTTTAAAGTTGACAAAAAGAAGTCATTTGCCAGCCAAGAAAATAGGTAGATATATTTGTGGCAAAATCATGCAGGTCTGTGTATGTATTTATGCAAGGTATGTTGTGGGATTTTTTTGTTTGTTTTCTGTTTCTTTTTTACTACTATGACTCATCTGCTTGTGTTTGTGTATGCATGTGTGTGCAAGGGCAGAGAGAGAGAGAGATGAATAGAGAATACAACCCTTTGAACATACCATGCATATATATATATGCATTTGAGAGATGACTGTATCTTGGTGGGTACAAGAACCCTCAGTGCCTGTAACTGAAGGCAGGGAGATGAAGACAAAGGACTTACTTTACCAAATGTAAATCTCAGGGGTGTTTGTACAGGTATATGTCCTAGACTCGTTACACTCTGTTTTTAATCATCATCACTTAAAGATGCAATTAATTTGATTTATTCTAACTGTCTGTGTTAGAGTGGCATGGTCCAAGCCCCTTCACTGAGCTTAAAGGGGGAGTAGAGTGAGCAGCCCCATGGGCAGACCGCGGCACTGTACACCTCACATCTGCTGCTCACCACTGGAGCCCCTCCCAGTGCTCATCTCTGTTCTTTCTAAGGCTTAATATTATGAAACAGATGATAATTTATTTTCTGAGTTATCACTACTGATCAGGCATGTT
Source organism: Pandion haliaetus (assembly GCA_013401275.1). NCBI lineage: Eukaryota > Metazoa > Chordata > Aves > Accipitriformes > Pandionidae > Pandion > Pandion haliaetus. The sequence goes on along the minus strand of VYZV01021787.1, from coordinate 73,973 downwards.
GCTCTCCTCCTTAGAGGCTGCAGATGGAAAAGAAATGCCCTCTTTCCTTGGAGCTAGTGATTACTGCCTGCAAAGTGAAAAGAAAAGCTTGGTTTCACCTTAGAGACACAAAACCTTTTTTGCTTTGTCTTATAGGATATTTAGTGGTTATGAAGTTTGTGAAAGAAAGTATGGAAATAATTTCAGAATACTATACAAAGTGCTTTATGGAATTAGTTTGGTATATACAAATAAAATGTGATTGTAAACAGTTATTATAATAGTATAAAGCTTAGAAGCAATTGTTCATACTGAGAATATTCATATTTCTACACAAATATTTGACTGAGCAGCCCTGTTACATGTGTGATGGTTCGAAAACACTTTCCTTGGGGAATATTAAATCTGAAGTTACATTCTAGGATACTCACAGCTCACAATCTCTCCTCCTTTCTCTTTAAACAAACTTATGCGAGATACAGAATACACAGCACCCTCAGTCCGTGCATTCTGCTATGGGAAACGAATGCTAAGCTGCCTGTACAGATTGCATATTAAGGAGTTTAGCTACCCAAGTTGCAAGTGACAGTGCTAGTAATAAACTCAGGTAAGATTAATGACAGAAGGCTGGGAAAATTTTCTGTGAAACTGAACCACTTTGTCTGGTGGTACTAATCATTGTAATTCATTACAGGATAGTTCTAGCAGCACAACAAACACTGTTGCCAAGCTTGCTAATTCCCTGAGCTTGTTTACCCACTTGTTTAAGAAGATTGCATGCTTAGTGCTGTTTATTGATGTTCCTCTCTATCGTTTTCTAGGTTTGGTTTTGATTTTCACATCTTCTCCAAAGCAAGTGGATATGTTACCTCTTTGCAGCTCTTGACACGGAAAAACCTGCTAAGGAGATGGAGTGAAAAATTTTAGAAATATAAAAGGAACTCTGCTGCCTCATGAACAAAGGAGCAATGCTGTAAGGTTGGAAATACCTTTTCAGCAAGTGAGCAGAGGAAATTATGCTATGCTTAGTAGGTTTTTTTTAAAAAAAGAAGTTTTGTGTGTGTGGTTTGTTTTTTTTTTCTAACAAGAATATCTAGCAAATTACTTTGTACTAGGTCCATATACACTGGAAAATTCACTTCAGCGTTGAAAGATAAATGATTGCCTTATGATAATTAAGTAGTACATTTATAATATAATTTCTGCTTTTTATTTTCCTCTTCCTTCAATTTTTTTTATGATACTTGAAATTACAGGAGATTTATGAAATAAATTATATGAAAAGTTTAGTTGTGTCTAATTCCTGTAACTTCTACACATACCAAATTTTTAGGTTAACCATGGTGCTTCTTCAATATCACTTCCCCTCCAGTTCTCTTTTAATGTCTCCATATCATATTAATATTCATATCTTCTGGTAACAGAAAAAGAATACTAGTAGAAAAAGATCATAATTTGCTAGGAGAATGCTTATCTACTTGTATGACTGTAGTATCCAGAAAGCCTAACCAGAGTTTGGTAAACAGTATTTTTAAAATTTTGTATTGACGTCTCAGAATTCAACAATCTGATTTCAAATTAATAAAAAATAAAAGAATCAAAATGAGGTTATTTCAAAAGTTGAAAAAAAAGAATCCATTGAATGAGGTCTGTTTGATCTGAAATTAGCTATTTCATTTAGGACTCAAGCAATTTATGAGGATATAAAATGCTTAAGTAATGAAATTTTGAAGCATGAACATTTTGAATATAATCACCTGTTAGAATACATGAAAGTGAATATTGGAATTTAAATTATTCTATATGAAGAATATAAACATTTGAGTCACAGAATCTCCCATTTTTTTTTTCCACCAGGAAGTGATTTATGATCCTAAATTCAAGCTGTCTTCCATGTTTTCAGTGCTGAAGCTGACAAGTTTGTCAGCTGTTGCTCTGTGCTCCTGCCTTCAGGCTGGGCCCTCTTCAGTTTTGCTAGCACAACCATTTCCAAATTGATTCACTGTCATGTTCAGAGCAGAAACAAGCCCAAAAAGTCTTCCTACGCTCTTTTTATGGTTATTTTTAATCTGGCTCAGGAAAAAATACTGTTTACAAAAGATCCCCAGGAGTAGCTGCTCTACCAGAGCAGAGAACTGTAGTTTGATGGTGGTTTAGGTGGCAAGAAAGGAGGCGGAGGGGACAAGAAGGGGAGACGGAGTCAGGTGCAAATTGGTTTGTTCCCAGGAAAACCACAATGTGACTACCTAAATAAATGCTTCTGCCACTGAATAGGTGACAGAGATGAAAGGAGTTTTATTATCCTTGTTTTAAACCTGGAAATCTAAGCTGAAGTAAGGTAAAGTGGTTCTGTGAGCACGAGTGACTTCGGCATGCAGCTCACATTAAGTGTGTGGGTAATCCTATTGCTGAGTCAGGTTTTAAATCACACAGTACTTTTGGCAGTCTGTTTTTTCTTTCAAACAGTAGATTTAGCATAACTTCTCAGAATTTTAATACAAAAAGGTGTGGTCAAATACTGCATGAGTGCCTCGGGCTCTGTAAAAGCATGAAATAATTTTTACTTGATGTATCAGTACTCTGAAATTAATTATTTAAAAATTAATAATAATTTGAAAGTTCATTTATTTTTGTTATTTTGGTGGCCCCTTTGATCATCTTAACATATTTCCTAGTGAAGGAGATCTTTATTACAGACCTTCACCATCCCTTCCTGCTGGTTATTTTCTAGTAACCACAGGAAAAGCATTGAGGCCTGAATGAGGCCAGCAGGCTGAACTAGTTGTCTTTAGCTCACCTCTTCGTTTCTCTGTTGGACAAAACAAGGGAAGAGCAACTCCCAGTTATACAAAAGTCTTACTCAAATTGGTCTGCTCTGAGCAGAAGGTTGAAGTAGGTGGCTTGTGGAGGTCCCTCCAACTTATGTGGTCCTGTGACTCTTCCTTTGTTTTCATGAAACATCCTAGTTTTCCTAGTCCTACTGGATTTCTTTTTTTCTTTGAAAAATGTGTGTGGAAAAACAAGTAGTTTTGAGAAAGAAAAGATGGACGGTAAGAAAAGGGAAAAGGGGTTCAGTAGTAAATACCCAAGACTTTATTCATGTAACCCAAGTGTGAGTAACAGATATAGCTGGCTTGTATTTCTGTGGTCCTTTAATATTCAGTGAGGAGGTTGACTCAGAGACTCTAAATTAGCTCTTGCTCTGAATTGCCTCCTGGAGGAGTCTGTCCCTCTACACTCGCTTTAAAGGAAGCCTGTGAGACTAGCTGGATAAATGAGTTAGCCTCAGTGGATGCTATTTTCCTCTATGGCTTGCCTGTAAACTCTGAGAGGGACTTTGTGTATACTTGTATGGTAACTAGCATGATGGGAGAGGATTCACAAGAGGACCTTTTGCCTGCTATCATAGTAAATTAATAACAAAGTGGGAATTTCACATTTGAAGCAAGTCATTCAGACTAACAAGAATTATAAATAATATTTTGCTTAAGAAGATACAGTGGGATCAGTGATGAACAGTGTCATTGCAAACAGCCCAGGTAAAGCTCTGGTTACAATTCTGAAGGGAAACACCAAGAAAAATCCAAAGGGTCATGACCAAGCTGCTGAAAAGAAAAAAGAAATGAAAACTTGGAGCATCAGTTAGAATAACCAGAACTGCTCTCCTTTCTTCAAATTCTGACCATGTCAATAAATTTGATGTCCTACATCTAGTACTGAGATGCTGGAAGAATGGAGGAAAGCAAAGAAAATCTGACAAAATCTCATCAACATATCTGAGCTACAATCTTGCCTTTAAATTGGATTCCAACACAGCATGCTGTTCAAATGACCCCTTCATGAAGAGACAGGCAAAAACTGTGTAAGTGGAGACCTGTGCTGGCCTCTGCTTTCTCTGGGTAATATATACCCTGGAGAAAGGAAATAACTCACCACATAATCAAGTTAGATCTATAATTTCCAAGGCATTTTGTGCTGTCCTTTCAGAGAATATAAGGTCAGTAGATAAAATCTAAAAAAGTAAAATGTCATAAGAAGCATCAACCTTGTCTTCTGTAAAAAGGGATCTTGACATAATCCAAAACAAAGATTTATAAGATCATGTCCTTGCTAATAAAGTTACTGAGTTTTAAGATCTAAATGTTCCATAGGAGTTCAACGTGGACGACAATCCACTCGATTATGAGCAAACTGGTAAGAACCTAGGCTCTTCCTGTTTCCTCCCCATGATGTGGGTTCAGCAGACACAGGTCAGGTAGCAATGTCAGGGTCTGCTACTTTGGACCAAAATTTATTTTTTCCAACATTTTCCCTGATTAATTTGTTTACTGGCAAATAAGGTTTCTATCCTGATTCCGACTTCTCTTTATGTCTTGGATGAGCTACTGGACAATGATGCTGAGGTAGGTCTCTCTCCCACTTATAACTGTGCAACTGAGCTTCTCCTAAATCTGGCAAGTTGTATTTTTGACATGCAGTCATTCTTCACTATGCTTTTTGGAAAAATGTGCTGTGAACAGAAGTGTCTGTAAGAGAAACACAAAATTAGAAAGGTAAGAGTAATTCCTAGCATAAGAGAAAATGACCAATGAAACTTGTTACAAGGACAACCACAAATCTTTACAACGCAAGGCTACTGTTGGAGACTGGATTGCATTGCTGAAAATTGTCCAATCCTCTAGAACTCTTTACCACCCCATTCCATAATATTTTTGGCAACAAACTATTTTTTGGGTGATTTTTCTTTCTATATATGTTTTTGTTAAGTGCGCATTAACTGAGAAGCTTGGACCTGTATGTGTATTACAGGAATTGAGGTAAAAATTCTGGCCTTCTCAAAGCCATAGCTTGCAATTGAACTAAGAAAGTTACATGCGTAAAGAGCAGCATGGGTTTAAAAACATATATAAATGGTTAAGCTAAAAATAGACCCCCAAAATTTTATTATAATTTTGAACAGCTGCAGTGTTCATTAATTTCAAGACCTAATCTCTATGCTTTTCTGTTTTGGTTCAAAATTAGAGACAAGTCCTGTTTTGTTCAGAGGTCTTCAGATTTGGTTTTTAGTCCTCAAGTTAGCTATGGAAAACATTAGGATGAGTTCACTTGTCCTCACAGGCTGTATGAATAAGCTCATAAAATATTGACTCTGGATGTCATCTAGGTGATAGCACATATGGCTCTATACCATGTGTGCTTGTAATGGATTTTACTTTGACATGATAAGGCGTAATTTTCAGTTCTTAACATTTGCGCAGTCAGTTGCCCTGTAGTCCACTTACAGGATATGTAAGATCTTACACAACAAACTGGGATGATTATTTTCTGAACATGACAGGCCTTGTATTAAGACTAAGCTGCTTTTCCAGACTTGTACAGAGAGCACAAGCTTTTAAGAGTGCATGTGAAAGTTTGGCAAGGGCTCTGATAAAAATCAGAACCTTCGAAGTTCATCAATTGCTATTTAGAATAACAGGAATAAGGACTATTCTTTCCTTTTAATTAGCATTGGCTGGTGGATGGAGCACTAAGAGATAAACTGTTTGTTGAAGCTTAAGAGTACACACACACAGAAGTCTGAGTCAGTATTGTTACATGAATGCATGAATGAATAACAATGAAAACCGTATAATGAAAAGTTTTTTCCTCTCATTTAATTCTAATATGCCATAATGCAAGCTTGTGTGGTATGGGAAGCCTTTTCATATATAATTATACTGTTGAAACTCCCCCAAAATAAAAATTGTAAATTCTGAAGGCCACAGAAGGACAGATAAATGAATGGCAAATTCCACTGAGCGTTTTATCAGCTTCCTGCCATTCTCTGAACAGTGCCAGATAAAAAGCCCTGTGCTTAAAGGTCTTGTGAAAGGCTGTGCATAAGCTTGTAAAATGTGTATTAATTATAGAAAGTACATTATAGTGTCCTCAAACTTCCTTTAGTTTTCTCCAAATGCACAAACACCTCTACCATTTTCCTATTTGGCCAAGATGGCTGCATTTAAGATTGAAATTACTGAACTGTCTTTATGAAATTAATAGGCTAATGAGCCTTATTATTTGCAAATAGACTTTTAGCTTCTCTCCTGCTGTTTTTTGTATCTCTTTCTATTTATTATAGACAGAGCAGGTTGTGAGATGAGCCCTTCACTTTGTTCAACACATACCACTAGAAGATACTGATCTGAATAGCTTAGACCTCATCACAGGCACTTGGGCTAGACCTTTTCATGATGGTTATTCATCTCACCAATTTGTTTTCTTTCTAGAAAACATCAGCTAAAACAATTCACCTCTTTCAGAATATGAAAATAGGGAAACATGTTATTCTGTCCATTCTACAAAAAATATTATTTGAAAATTCTGTATACTTCAGCATGTAGGAATATGACATTAGATGAAGAGGAGGAGAAAGACTGTATGTACCCTACAACATGAAACATTTTTTTGTAATCCTTCGAAAACCAAATTCTGAATCTGAACAATCCCCCCCCCCCAAAAAAAAAAAAGTAGAAGCTTGTTAATTTTATAAGCTAACATTTTCCAAAGATTGAGCATAGCCCACCCTCTCCTACTGCTAATTGTGGCATGACCAACACTTGGGAATAAGTGAGCAAGACCTTCCCTGAAGCTCTTTCTCTTGGAAGCAGTGAAATACTGCAGTGACAGGTATGCTGGGTGGGCTGTGAAGTCAGGGCTGGGCCGGTGCTCTTTGGGGTTCCCACTGCTGCCCCCAGGGGAAGAAGAGGGAAAGGAGAAAGAGGTGCAGCTGGAATGCAGAGTTTAGGAGAGAGAAAGAAAAAAAAACAGGGCATGAGTTTAGGGGAAAATGTGCAAGGATGTGGAACAAGTGGTATCAGAGGATACCAGAAGATCAGGCAGAAATGGGAGATTTGAGCAGAATGGGGCCAGCAATCGAAAAGTATTGAATATAACCAGTAGAGGAAACATTTTTGCAGAGCCCAGAACTGAGAGGATCCAGTTAAAGTCTATCTGTCCATCAGGCAAGCCTATTCCTTCTTTTTTTAAGTCTTTCTGAACATTTTACAGCAGCTTCCTGGATTGGAGGAATTACTGGTTGGTTTGGTTGTTTTGTTGGTTTTTTTTGAATCAAGTTTTTGTTGCTATGGACAAAATTCCCTTGCATCTCTGACATTTAAAAGGCTCATTGGATCATCTGTTGGATCACTTGCAGATTTTTGAATATTTTTGGAGTCAGTATAAATTTACATAGTTACAGTAATTGGCATCCATACTACATTGCTATTCGTACAAATATGTAGAGAATGTCAACAAAATTGGTTCTTCTTCCAGTGATTCTCATGTGGAGAAACTTTGTTTCATCTTGGTACTCTTTTTAAAATGGTTTCACCAGGCTCATGAACTACTGTGCACATATATGCTCTCTTTCTTCGAAGGAGTGCTGAGAAGAAAGCAATACCCCATTTTTGCAGTAGTAGCGTGAATGTGTACAAAAGCAGCTTCACTGCATCACAGTTAATGTCATGTTTATGTTGCATATGCATTTTCATTTTTATCTCAGCTTACATTCATGAGCAGTTCCTTTTCTATGTTGACACGAGAGGCATGTTATCTTTGCCTTAATATTAGGCTTTACATCAACGAGTCCCTGATTAAGCCACATAATGCAGCCTCTGTTGCTCCATCATCACAGAACACTGCCGTCCTTATTTCTGTTGCACTCGTAGATGCTCTGTTCGTGCTCCAACACATTGAGGATTGTCCTTTCTCTGGTACTGCACTTCAGGGATTATGAAATGGGTGTTAAAAGCCCACAGCATGCAAGATCCATCCCTTCCCACATCACCACTGGATCAAGGGGTTTATCATATTGTGTAGGGAGCTCACTGAACAGCTAGTCACACCTGCAGTACAATTCCTCTAGGAAGCCTTCAAGGGTCTGGGATGACAACATGTGCTGCTTTTTTTTGGGAGAAGGTCATTAATATTTCTCTGCAGTGGCACATTGTAAATCAGAATTTACAGAAATTTTTTTCTTAAATCTTCACTATTTTTCTTCTCACTTATTTTGCCATCAGCTTCACCTAAGAAGTAAAAGAGAGAGTAAAGTCTTCAGCTGGCTTGCTTCATGTAGGCTAATTTAATTTTCTTCTTTAGCCTGTGGTCAGGCATATAGTGGGTCATACAAACAGGACAGTGAATCACAGTCTGGGAAGTCAGCTGACAGCTCCAGCTGAGTGCATTTGGGTTTTTGCCTGCATGTAGGCACTTAGCTGAATCAGGACCTGGGGTAGGAGCCTCGGATCTCAGCAGGAGCAGCTCTGCCTCTGTGCTTGGCTTTTAGCTGGTTTTTAGCATGAATTAATTTGATTGTAAGTTAATATTCACACTTTTAAAATCAGCTATTAGGGCTTGGATAGCTCTAATAATGTGTTTTGTAAACTCCATTTACACCTTGCAAATCTTAGTGGGAGTTCGGCGTTCACTGTGAACAATAAAATGTTTGGCTAGCTTGCTCATGAATTTTTGTGCTTTGCCAGAGGCACTTAAAATCAAAACAATGCTCCAGAAAAATGCCCAGAAACTGTATTTTTGTTCCTTTTGCTTAGTGCTGCTTTCCAGTGGCTCACCAGCTTCTCCCTGGAGAGTAGAGAATAAAAAGGAGGGTTCATACAGTATTTTTCTTGTCTTTAACTGACCTCCAAAATTCTCTTTTTTGATTATCAACAGCTGAAGCAGGTAGATGAGCTCTTGGCTAAATTTTGTTATGGCTGACTGTAAATCGTAGAGACACTCTGCATCAGACACTTTGGGTGTTTGTGGCTTGCTTAGAGGAAATTTCACAGTGATACTGTGCAGTTTGATTCAATTAGGTTTAGGTTTGTTCTGGAAACACTTATTTTGTGGCAAGCTTTTGCTTGCATAACTGTCTGCTGAGATTTTAGAGGGCACAAAATAGTTCTAATTTCTCATGAGGTGCCTAAGATATTTTGTTTAGCAGATCTTATGCATGCATGTATTTTAGAATCTTCAGAGTAGTATAGAGAAATGGGAAGAATCGGGAGTCCTCCATTCATTTCAGGTACCCATCCTTCTCTGGTCACACATAAGGGCCAGGTGGAAAATGTCTCCTGTGCTTGAGAATATGAGTCTTTCTGCTTTGCTCTCCATTGGGGATGCTGAGGATTGACATGCAGATAACAATAGACTGTATGTCTGAGTGGGTGTAGCTGTAGGCACCCTCTCAGTGTAAGCTGGGCACAGAGGTGGCTTCAGGCTTTACAGTGTCTTGCTCATGTAACTAGCGATAGGGAAACGGGATCCTAGTTTTGAGAAGCTCCTTTGTTTTCCTGAATATTATTTTTAGCTATATTCAAATGACTAAGAATAATTCTTGTGTTAAAGCAAGTAGGAGTATGTACTTGGAAGATGTTGATGTGCCCTACTCCCCTGGGTTCTCCTGCTTGTAACAGTTTTGATGAACAGCCATTGTACTCTGCCATTAGTACTGGCAGTAGAGTTGAGGAAGCCAGAGAGATTGCTCGCTTGCACCAAGGCTGTATTGATTGTTTCTCCAAGGTCATGAGATGTTTCCATCTCATCTCTGAACTATCACCAGGGACTACGTGACCGGCAAATGCTTCCCAGCAATTTGGGTAGCTCTTTTTGAGCTCATACACACGGTTGTATGCTGTTAAGAGGAACAAGACTGGAGATTCTGCTTCTCTGGCAGTTTGTGACATGTTAAGAGCTGCATCTGCCTCAGAGACAGTGATTCATCATCCAAGTTAGTGTGAGACCCTACAAACGCCCTTGGCTACCAAGGTTAGGTCACCCAAAGAACGCTGCAAAGACCTGGAAATAGTCCCTGTAATTACTCCTTATGAATTAATTCCCATTGTTTTTTAAACACCAACGAACATTATCTTTCAGCAATTAATCTCAAGACCAGGCAAATGCAATCATTTGCATTTCAGAGGCCAGGTAGGAACGTAACTTCACATTAACATTTGACTGTTCCCCCTCACTTGGACACAGGTGGTTATGGGGAGGCTACTTTGCTGTTGGGGCCAGCCTAAGACCTCCGTCCTTTTTTCTTATGCACTAAGGATAACGTTGTTTGCTGCTAGGGTGAAGTTTCAGATTGTTCACCCTGTCCTCCTCCACTGAACTATTTTAGTAGTTGAAAAGCTATTATTTGGAATGGCTTAATGAAGATTGTCTGGTTTGTGCCATGGAAAGCTGATGCTGCTGAGGATGAGGATGTATGCCTTCCTCCCACAGGGTGACTGTATGGCTGCTTTTTGCAGAAGCTCACATCACAGGCTCTGCAGGCAGATATTATGTGCCAAAATTAGAGTCCCTTCCCTAATGAGAAATCCAAGAGTTGTTAGACCAAAAATCACAGATTTTGAAATATGGTTTTGAGCTGGCCCTGGTAAAATACAAATTCTCCATTTAGTATTTTATACTAACTTAAAAGTGTGTGCAAACATGCTCTTTTTATTCCTTTGGTTGCCCTAAAAGCACAGCATGGATTCTTTTCAGATAAAAATTTTCACTGGTTTGTATTTGCACATATTTCCATGGAAATAAAAAAGGAATATTGAAAAAAAAAAGTTTTCCTTCACAGAGATTTGTTAAGGAGAAAAACCCGGGATAAAATTTTATTATAAAATCTTCTTGCAGTTGATGTTTCACTGTATTAACAATAGAAAAATATTATTATGAAACTTCACATTTATGTAGAGTCTCAAATGCAGCCTGACTCTTGTTGCTGATGGCTAACGCAGTAAAAACTGCAAAATCAAATGTCTGTTGAGTATACCAGCACTCCTGTTTGGTTACTGGTATAACTTAGACTATGTACTGGTTCCTGCTGTAGTTCCTATTTTCAAGGAAACAGGAATTCATTTTACCTGTAAAAGTTTTCCTGCTTTGGTCTCCAGTTTGAAGAAAAAATGTTCTACAAGAGAATCAAAATAACCACTTTAATTAAAAGTAATATGCTCACAACATCTCCTAGGCACCCTTGAGCTGAAATGACAGAAAGTTAAAAGCTAAAATTTGTCATGGAAAACTCCAATCTGTATTAATTTCTCAAGCAGATTGTCACAAAGACTTGAAGCTTGTCTGCAGCAAAAAAAGATCAACTCAATTAAACAAAACAAATTATTGGACACATAAATTCAGCAAGGAATATGTTTTTAAAGCAGGAATGTTAATGAAATCTTTCAACTATTTTTTGATACTAAGCTGACTTTCAAACTCACCCAGCTCACAGGGTAGCTGCATTAACACAAGTTCAAATTTTGATACCGCACTTGGCTTTGCAGAGAGACCATTTAATTACTGTCTGAGGATACTTATATCAACTAGGGCTCTGTTCACGCAAAGACAATTCTGCTTTAAGATGTGCTTCATCTGATTATGTATAAAAGTAATCTGAAAGATTTAAATTTTCATAGCACAAATGGAGTGATTTCTTACTTTGTAGCTTGTTTGTAACTTAGTTAAACACTGCTTATATGTATTCATATTAACCAGTTCCAGCTCAGGTCTTCTTAGTTTACTAAAGAAATAATTGCTAAATCTGACACAGATTGTACCAAGCATCACACAATGCAGTCCGTCTGGGCACAATTACCTTGTGAGTTGTAAGCAGCAGAGGAGACAAACCCAGGTCTTGCCAGTGGCAGTGATCTCGCAAAGGAAACTACAAGGGCTGTATGTGCGGACAGAACACTTCCTTACCCACTGTCCCTCGCTTTAGGTGCTTTTGCTGAACAGTAGCTGTCACTCATTTTTTCTGTAACCTGCTGAGATTTTTAAGTCCTCACTTTCAAGTTATGTTTGCATCTTATAGATTTGTTCCATACAAAGCCTCTGAGACAGAAAGCCTTTTCTATCCATCCATGTGTAGATGTTGCTAGTGCAGGTTCTCTTCACATCTTTATTCCTGGAATCTCCTCCTTTGACATCTGCCTTCTTGCCTTGCTCACATCCACTCACAGTGTTGCTGCAAAGATAATTTCTCTACTCTATTAAGTTGAAAACAGCTGTCTCTTTGGGTTCCTCAGCTGCCACCCCTTTTCTCTCAAACATGAGTCACTTGTCTTTATTTTCAAGACCCTTTCTCATCTCTCATTTCTTGTTTACTACTATAATGTCTGCTTAAATCCTTGATTGGTTGTGATGCTCTGATGAAGTGGAGATGGCCACAGACATGACTTTGGTGTTTTCAATCGTCTTTTGACTTCTGAATGTGTATCACAAGATGCTATTGCAAAATGAGTAAGTATGTAAGTCCTCCTCTCTCTCTCTCTCTCTCTCTCTCTCTCAGCAATTACCTCCATGTTCCCAATTCCTTTTCAAACAGAGGGTAGCAGACTTGCATCGAGAAAGTTTTGGAAAGTTTTGGAATTTTAAAGACTCAAGCACTCTATTCTGAATATATTACATAAAAGAAAATGCATTTTGAGATTTTACAGGTTGTGGAAGCAGAAAAATGTCCATTGTAAATAAATTCAATATAGTTTTCCTTATTCCATCGAAAAGACCACAAATTCAGAGACTAAGCAAGCTGATGTGAGGGAGAGGCTTGGATTCAGGGGACTTACTTAATTTCTGGCTGAGGTGTGAAATGCTCTCAGGTCCTCCCCTTAACCCCAGCCTGTTATTCCCAGGAACTGGAGCACGTGCCCTTAGAGCTTTTTTGGGCCCAGTGAACAACTGTGATGGTTCACGAATGATCTAAGTTTCCCCTCCCTTCTTCACCTCTAGGGAGAGGGGGCAATCCAGCCCAAGTGTTCACCACTGCACTAACCAGTGCATTTACTTTCCAAACCAGCAGGAATGCACTTGCTAATTCACTCTTCAAAAAATGATTTATTCTGCAGAGCTGTCTACTTTAATTACTATTTGAGCTTTCTAGAACCACAGGACTGACTAATTATTTTCATTGCCTCCCTTTGGTTGCTTGTGCTGTATAGATCTGCTCTGTAATGAGTCACTCAAAGGCCAGAAGGAGCACTGAATTTCTGAAGTACAGAGTGTCTAGACAAAAAGATGCACGAGCAAATATTTCCACCATAAGCAATGAGATAGTGTTTGTGATAAACTAGATCTGAATAATTTATTTCTAAGCTTGAGGTGAGGTGTACAGTTTTTAGCACAAGGATGAGAAAAGGGGAAAAAGGAATGCAGTGATGGGGGCTGAGATTTCAGCCATTCATTTAATTATTGTTATTTATAATGCTGAGAGCAGAGCCCCGCTGTGTCAGATACTGCAAGCATATAATAAGAGACAGTTACTGCAGTTTAGCTTCTACGCATGTCAGTAATGGTAAAGTTAACTTTTATTCTTTGGCAAAAATCATACATGTATGCACTATCCTCACATAACTGTTGTTGGCATAGGGTTTTTTTTTAATTTGCTGTAGTTTTTATTAAATGTATACATTACAAGCTGCTGATTACCACTTTTTGTTACAAATGCAGTCAACACAATATCCATACAGGATTTATTTGGTTTGTGGATTTACTGTATCACATATGGGGCAACATGCCAGCTAGCTGTGTGCAGAGCCAGCTGTAGCCCAGGGTTTTTTATTTTAAACTTGGGTGCGATACTGCATGAACACGGCCGTGCTACGTACAGGGCTGGCTGAGGAGCAGAGAGAGGATGGCTGTGCCAGGGCCGCAGGTACGGGTGACCGACGGGCTGCTGATGTGACAGCAGGCTCCTTGCTGCGCTGGGCTCTGGCAGCAGCCCTTGCCCAGCCTGCCCGCCGAGCTGGTGACTGTGCGTGTCGAGCAAGCTCGCCTGGGATAGCACACAGGCTAGTGAATCATTCCCATACCTCACAACCCTGGGAATACTTTCTATAGATAAACTACAGAGATTGTCTGCATAAGAAGAAGAAATCAGCCGGAACTGGGTTGCTGCTAATAAATTCTGCTGGACGTCAGAGACCCTGAGCTGTTGCTGCACTGTATTCTTCAGAGCTTCCCTTGAACTTACAATTTCTACATTTTTCTCCATTTCCCAGAATATTCCAACCATCTGTCCTCTCTGATAATGTAGGGTATGCTACAGGTCTGAATAGGAAAGAGTTTTTTTATTCTGTGGAAAATTTCCCTACTGTTTCTGTCTCATAGATTGAATTTTTTGAAAGGTTGACCAAAAATTATTTCTGTGTATCACGGAGTTAGGTTAAGGGTAAATGGCATCTTATATTGCTACTGAGCACTTTCCTGATTGTATTTCTTTGAAAAAAGTCCTTAGAACAGGTCACTGTTGGCACTGATTGAAGAAGTTTGATGAAATGGTGATGACACCGTTGGAGATAAACTGATGGCGTTTCATGGTTTTGAGCTGAAATGGCAGAGAGGAATTGAAATATCAAGCCTGTGCATTGTATACAGGGTTGTGTATGTTGTGTAAGTACTGTAGAAAAATAGAAGTATTTGTGGGTACTGAGCCCTATACCGAGTGAGCAATAGGTACTAAAAGAAAGATATGAATACGAAAAATAGTTTTGTATCCTCCCATCATCCATGGATGTTTTCCCCATCTTTGGTGTCAGGCCTTCTTTTCTGAAGTGTGTTTCTCCTCTGGTAGTTAAACCCATCTCTTTTATCATATGTCATGAAATGATAGCTCATTCTCTTGCCTCTAAGCTATCACACACGCTTAGAAAGAAACTCATCAATATAAATGTTTGTGTCTATGTCTGATTGGTTTCTCATGTTTAAAAAGGAGGAAAAGGGAGATGGATTGCAGAGGCCATAAAAGTAATGATGCATTTAATGAAAACATACATTTTATAGGCAAAACATGCTTAAAAATTACTTGAAGCCGCTGCATGTGAGTTAATGAAATTAAATGACCTTCAAAATTTTGCTAATTTGACCTCAGGTTATCCCTTTGAGCCTTCAAGCAGTTTTACATTTATTTGCACACATGGCATTTATTTCTGTGTATTTGGTATATCTCGAGAACTCCTTTCAGCTCATCCCTTCAAATATTGTAGCTAGAGAGCTACACTGAAAACCAAGCTGCTGGCTGTCTGGCTGTCCCTTCCTTCCTCCAATCTTTGACTTTATGGCGTTGCCATAAATTTGTCCTGAGGAGATAGTGACCTCTAAATTGTCTGTTGCTAGGTACTTCTTTTCATACCAAATCCAAACTGTGACCAGGTCGAAACTAATGTGGCTGCCTGTCTGAGTTCCCTATGGAAATGACATCAGAAAGTCTGTATGTAGGTGAGTAAGTTATATGGCATCATTCCACCTCCTGTTTAGCCGAATAACTTTTTGATTGAGATTACATCTGGTGTCAGGCTACTCCATCTGTCTGAGGTGGTGCTTGTTCATGGAAAGGATTAGAGGAACTTAAAGTGCAGACTATGGTCATATTCACATTGTATGTGCGGTTGTGCTGATGGCATCCATCCTCATGAGCAGTCTCGTGCCAAGCAATATTGAAGGGCTCATGTCCACATTGGTCAAAATTATTCTTCTCTACAATGCACGGGTCATCTCAATGCCACCTAGCATTTGGATTCTGGTCATGCAGCCCTTTGGGCTTTGAGATGTTGTAGTAGTAAATATTAATAATCATCAATAATATTAATTGTTAATTAATTATTATCCAATCATAATTATTATTAGTGGTTTTTTGTTGTAGGTAAGTAGTGAGAAGGCTGTGTTGCAGCATGCCAGAGTGGTGTTTCTGTAGTGTGATTTCCCAGACACTTGTGCACCCTCCAGTCTGGTATAAGGAGAGGGGGGGAGTTTCTGACCAGGATCAGACAAAGCTGGGAGGCAGTGTGAGGTGCAGTTGTGTGCATACTGTATAGAAATTAGTCCCCAGAAAGAACTGCCTCTTGAACCTCATCTGGATTTCTCTGCCAAGGGAGCTAGAGCCCAAGGGCGAGGTAGCACATGCATAATGCAAATGAGCACAACCCAGTCTTCCCATGCTGGTACAAGTGGCTGTGACTGCATGCATCAGCTCTCAGATGGGATGGATGTCCTGCCAGGTGCAGCACTGGGATGGATCACCTCCCTGCTGGAACAAAGACTGTATCGTTGCTCTCTGCTTCACTGGCATCCTACCCCCATGCGTCTAAAGAGTTTCCTCATTCATTGACAATTTAAACCACTCATATATGTATTTGAGAAAAAAATTAAATTTAAAAGCAGCTGAAAACTTTCCAGATCATGTTGTTTCATGCTTTTCATACAGATTTCCTGCATTGGTGTCATGCAGCATATTTCTAAGATGACTCTGGTAACTCCTTAGAGCTATATCCTTTTCATGAAGAAGATAACATAAAATTTCTAGATAATTTTGTGTCAGCTACAGAATTGAACACTTGGCCTTTAGCATCTTGTCTGAGTAGCTGGAAGGACATTAGAGACAAAAAAATCCCTACTGCTATAAGAAGAGAGAAGTCTTCACCAAAGATTCAGTTAAATCATACCCCTCCCACCACCACTTTGGGAAGGTAAATTTGACTATTTACAGATGCACATGAGGAAAGGCTACAGTTATCCTGAAACCTCGGCACAGCTGCAGGTACCTGGGAGCTGAGGTATCCTGCACTTGCCTCTGACCACGGCAACATCCCCAAACACCAGACAGATACCACAGTGTATTCGCTACAGTGGGGGAACTGGCTGGGAACAGCAAAGAAACAGCTCACTCAGTCACCCCTCTCACCTGCAAAGGATCTGGAATGGAAGATGGCAGCTGTATCATTCACTTCTGTCTACCCTTTATGGTCTGATGTGGCAAAAAGTCTGTGCACAGCTGTGTGAGGCTCTGTACCTGTCTCTCTGGGAGGTACCGCCTCATCTCTAAGCTCCCAAATGGGGAAGAAGTATGACATAAAAGCCATGACAATCTGAATCCAGTCTGCTGGTCACATTGAAAACACAAACAGGCAATTAAGGGAAAGTATGAGACCAAAGCACATATCTGGTAATCCTTCCTTATTGTATTTGCCTAGCTTCACACAACCAGGCTGTCAGAAGACAAATGTAGTGCTGGGCTGTATCTCTTTTTTTTTTGAGGTGGAGAAAATGGAGTGGAAAACCTTGTCTCATTTCACCTGACTTTAATATCTTTGAGCAAAATGGAAAACAACTGTTTGGCAGTTTATTTGTCTATTTCTGCCCCTCTCCAAGTTTTCTGCATGGGGGAAAATACTAGACTGTTTTTTTTTAAAGTGGGAACAGTGATACTCATTCCCCTTTTAAGATGCATTGTCATCTACTGGGAGAGTGCTTTGCAGAAGATCAATACTATTTTACATTGCTCTAAAATTATAGTAAGGTTTTTTTTTTTTTGACAAGCCTCTTTTTTTTAAGACAAACCTTTGCAAGAGTTTATGGAGGGACAATAACAATTTAGGTATGGTTATAAGCCACATGAAGGTCTTTAGATTTCTACCACAAATCCCAGTTTACTGTTTATACTCCACTCTCCTCTCTACTGGTAAAGTAATTAAGACGTAATTGTAGAGGTTGCTGCTGTGGCTGCAGCACGTTCCTTCAGCTGCAGTTTGGGATGCATGGAGATGTCACCTGTCTTCTGGGAGGTTCAAGTATCACTTCCAAGCCCAAGGACCCACCCATATTGGGGAAAGAAGCCAGTG
Source organism: Pandion haliaetus (assembly GCA_013401275.1). Classification (NCBI taxonomy): domain Eukaryota; kingdom Metazoa; phylum Chordata; class Aves; order Accipitriformes; family Pandionidae; genus Pandion; species Pandion haliaetus. The sequence continues at coordinate 56,346 of VYZV01021787.1, read as the reverse complement.
GAAGTGATGCTGTTAAATTAGTGCAGGATGAAGACCGGCCCCTTGTCATTTGCCATCCCACAGCTGCTCCCTACCAAATGGTTTTCTTTCATTTCACCACTTCTCCTCCATTCCCTCTGGATGCCTGTGCTCTCCCTGGCAATTTTGCTTGCCACCTTTGCGGCACTTGGGTCTGTAGAGTGCCTTAAGGTGAGCTGAGGGCTTCAGATATTCATGATCAGTAAATTTCACTGTGCAAACAAAACCATAAATCCACGGCACATGGGCAGGCTTGGCACATTTCAGAACAGAGCTGCTTTTGTTCCTGAGGTGCCTATTGAAAACTCAGCATGGACTCTCCGTTCTCTGGGCTCTTTCATCTTCTGAGAGTGAACTATGGACCTGGAGTATTTTATTCTGGCATCCACAGAATTTACAATGCCTGTTTTGAAGCAGTCTTCCTGATAAGATGTATTGAGAAAACAAGGAAATAAAAGTAGACAAGATACTTAGTTTAAGCATTTTTCTTCACAGGCTATGAGACCAATACATTTTCCGGCTCTCAGAATAGCACTATTATCCTTTTAAGAAACTTTAGAATAGAAAGAGGCTGAGGCCCATCTAGGTCAATCCCCTCTAAATCTTTAGACATTATGTGATTATTTTTAAGATATGCAAAATGTAACAAATAGTTTCAAAAGTATTAGAAATTTACCAGAAAGCGTTAGAGAAGAGCTTTTGAGAAACTGTGCTTCAAATAAGCCTGTATCAGTCCTTGCTATTGGTTTCTTCTTTATGTTACTGGGTGCAGACAAGCTACCATGTAAAATGCTGGATAATTATAGGCTAAAATTTGACCAAGAATCTACACAGTAAATTCCATGTTATTAGAGAATAGCCATGAGACACTCATTTCTGGCTCCTACACTACAATCTTCTTGTAACGCTGCAAATTATATAGTAATTACAGATGGAATAACATGGTATCTTCAGCCATTAGTAGTCTGCAATTTGCAGTAGCAAATGACTGGCCATGTTCTACCCTAATGTCAGTGGGACTTCTGTGTCTAGATCAAGTTGCGTATTAGCAGGAAAGATGAGCTGTGATTATATGATCAAATGCAGGAACTAGGAAGGATGTTAGGAAGGCTTTATGCTGTTTTGTGCATGTTTCAGTGTTTTCCCAGATTTGTTTCCCGATGTGCCTGCCAGGGGTATAACACAACTATTGCCTTTACAGCCTCATGTGCAACAGGTCCCATGAAAACTGTATTTTTGTTATGGATGTCCACATATTCTATTGTCCACAGTGCATGGTCACATATTTTCTTTGGCTAACACATATATTTAAGAATTTTCTATTTTCTTTAGATTTTTCTTTCCCTCTTTTTTATTATGGTTACCATTATCTTTCCTGTGCTTGCACCTACACCTTAGAAATTAGCCCCTTGATTTCTTTGAGATTTATTCCATCTTCTGCAAAATACCTGGTGCTTCTTTCCAGAGAACTCTGAGCAGGGGATGTCTGCAGAGGAGATCGTCTCCCGCCCCATTCTCTCTTTGGTATATTTTACTTGCTCTTTAGTTCCTGGGTTGGCTGGTTCCAGCTATATGCTGCTATATCTTCAGTGTAAGGGGAGCTTCTAGCCAGAGGATGGAGGCCGGCAAATGTAAATGCAGGACAAAGCTCCATTAACTTAGTGTTGATGCCACATAGGGAGTAGGGAAAGGTAGAAAGCCTTCTTCTGACACCAGGCGTGCTCATGCCGAAAACACAATGAACCTTCAGCTTCCTCTGAAGTGTTTCTTCCCAGTGTGCCGGCAGCTCCCCTCTGACCTTGGCTCCTCTCTGGTGCCCACTGGGAACCTGCGTGCACAGCCTCAAATGAGCCCTTGGAAAGGTGCAGGGCACTGTGTTTCTAGCAGGTGATGCCACTGTTAGACACACGGCAGGCTGGCTATAGGCACCCAGGTGCACAGCCGCTGGTGGGGTGCAGAGTCTGGTACCCTTAGTGATGCTCCAGAGCCTGCGCTGTGGGAGCAGTACTGGCGCAGTCTCTGTGGTACAGGTGCAGACGTGATAACTGTCTCAAGCCAGTCAGCCTTGCATGTCTTTAGAATCTTGATAAGATGGAGGCCATTGGACAATTTTCCTTTTATTCTTTAACATATGACAACTAGACTGATTTTTCCCATCATGTACTATCTGAGTATAAGTCACTTCTGTCACAAAGATGTGGCATTTGGGCCTGAATATCTAAAAAGGAAGAAATCTGAGTCACTGCTCTCTATGATTACTTCACAGCTACAGTCAGCCCTCTCTCTGAAGGACTATAAACTGCTAAGTACTGCTCACAAAGAACAAGGCGTAGAGAAAACACTGATGAAAGCACAGGTTATTAAGAAGCATTTAGATATATCTGATAAAACCTAGCTTTGCTTTCCATGCCAGCTACACACAATTAAACAGATTAAATTAGGCTGCACTGAGCTCTGGGCTGCCACACCAGGCTGCTTCTGATACCCAAGCTGCTTGTTTAAAGTTAGTTCAGAAATCTCTACAGCCTATTGTAGTTTTCAGTCTGCAGTGCATTCCCATAGACTGATAATATTGTCCCTGTGAATAAAACCACATGAAATCCCTGCTCTTCACTGCAATAAGATTAGAAAGTGCTTAAACTGTACACAGAAGCAGAGCATGCACGTGGTTAGCATCACCAGATCACCCAGTGAGGAGCTTCCCCTGTTTTCACAGCTTCCCTGAAGCCAGTGTGGTCATGGCTAGGAGGCAGTCAGCCAGAGATCCTAGGTGTGCCTATGCAAAGTGTTTCTATGAAAACGAAGTAATGTTCTAAGATTTAAATTTCTGCGAGACAGAGCTAAACTCTGATAACAGCAATCCCTCTGGGGGTTGTTACCGCCTGGGTCAGGTACCAGGCTGATGCACCAGTCCAGTCCTGGGTGCTCAGCAAGGCCCCTGGTGTGAGCAGGCTCAAAATGGCCAAAGGCTACTCCAGGTGACTCAGTGATGCACCTTTTTAGAGCATGGAAATGTCAAAGATCCCTTTCTGGAATGTGAGACCCAGCTGCTTTAATGTGCCTTCCAACACAGGCCCACACAAGCTCTTGATACCTTAGTTGCATCCTACTTTCTGTCTAATTTACAGTTTGAATTTTTGGAGGCTATGACAGTGAAGGCACATCATCATAGGCTTTTCAATGAACTGTCTGAATAAGACTCACTGTGCTGCTGGAAATTATAGAGCAAGGCAAAGGCTGCAAAAAGTATGATGCAAAATCCTCTTTCACTCATCCAGAATGATCTTGGCCATTGTTAATGCCTGTCCAGTGACCCAGCGCTCTCAGATCTCCCATGCTCCCCCTTCAGCCTTCCTGGAGCCAAAAAAGTAGAGATACGGTGTTTAAAGATGTGGACCAGAAACAGAGTTATGGCTTTTTCCATTGCAAAGCATGGAGTTTTTTGCTCTTCATTTCACTCCTGTCTCTCTCACCAGTCCAAAATGAAGCCTCTTGGTATGCGGCCAGGACTCATTTGAATAGGGCGGAATCAAAGTTGTATTTTCCATTCACAATGTCTCTGCTATGTGTAAATGTATATTACTCCTCAATATTCTCAATCAAAAACAACAAAAAAAGAAAGGATGCAATCGAAATGGCATCTAAAAATCAGCCTGCTGACTGCTAGGGATGTATACAATTACTATGTGTATAGATACCCATTATTCTAGTCCCATAGTGTTTTTTCCCCCTTTTTCTGGTTTCAGACAGAGCAAGGAAGAAAAGTCACATGCAAAGAGGAAAGAATGAGAGACTTGAGAAAGCGGTAAAGCATGTATTTGCAAACCAAGCTAATATTTTTGGGTGCCTTGGTGTTTGAGTGCTTTCTTTTCAGTCTTTTTTAAAAGCACCCAGTTTGCAGAGAGCACCTGTCCTCCCAGAGCGATGGTTACCTGATGTGTCAGTGCCAGCTGAGCCAGCTGAGCCTCTGTCATCACTCCTTATTTTGGGAAATGTAGGCTCCAAGTGTTTACACTTCTTCAGATTGCCAATCCTTTTCAAGGAGTTGGTGAAAGGTTTGCATTTGCATTGGGTTTACTTGTTTGAATGGTTTTCCCATTCTTACTATCACCCTTTTTCTCAGTGAGAGGTTGAATTTCTGGTGTGATAATATACAGCCAAATAAAAATGAGAGCTTGATGCATTTTAAGAGGGAGCGACTTTTAATCACTGATGAAGGTACAATATTCTGAGTAGGTCTTAAAATCACCAAAGGTCACACATGGACTTCTTTCCTCCCCTTTTCCAACTTCCCACTTTTTTTTTTTGTTTGTTTGTTTGTTTTCTAGTGCCTGTACAGCTGGATTTCTCATACTATGAGGTAGCTAAACTTCATGGATGAAAGATACCTAAAAATAGCACCACTTAATGTTCTAACAGCTCTAAAGTGTTTCTAAACAACTTTTTTCCTGTGAAAATTTATGGTGTGCCCAGAACATGAGTTGACAAATTCATGACACATCATTTGGAAGACAAACAGGAGAAATTAAAAGTATATGNGATACAGAAGTCAAAGCATTTGGAGAAATACCTCACACTGAATGTTAACTGAGTAACACCAGCTAGAAGAACAACCTCTGCTAGCATAAGGGTCATCTAGAAACTCCGGTTATCAAAGAAGATGCTGAACAGCTAGTCTGAAAGAGATACGCTCCTCACACTGATTTGAATTTACTAGAGAAATACAGACTTTGGATAAACTGCATTGTTGCTCTCTTCTAATTTCAGCCTGTAGCAGCACCCTCTGTGTATAAATATTGGTATCTGGGATAGATGTTAAGTATGCATTAATATTTGTTAATTCATACAGTTTTGTGGTATTATGTCTTGCAATTAGTTGAGACATGTTTCAAGTCTAAATCAATTCCCAAACAAAAAATAATTGAGGGTACTTAAACACTAGTTGGAAGTGGATGATCAGACTATTCAATTAATTAGGAAAAAATCAAAGAGATGATGGAGCATGTGTTGCAGAATCACAAGTGACTGCACCGAATAAGCTTAAATCAACAGAAAGCTAATAAGAAATCACATAATTACCTATGATACATTCTTGAAAGACAAGAGGAGCACAAAGTATCTACTACTTCCAAAACAGGGGGAACCAAACCAGTGGAAGATACTTGAATATTTCAAGACTTCCCCATCAGCAATGAAATAAATTATCTACATGCGTATGAAGACAAAGTAGAAAGTTTCATAAGAATATGCATATTTGTTAGTTAAAAAAAAAAAAAGATCCATTTTAATTCTTCTCTTGCACAAAAATCAAGCTGACCTTTTGGCATTTGCTTTTCCTTTTGGCACCCGAATGGAGAAGGTGTTTAAGTGCTTTTTGCATGTAGTGGTATATAAGGGGGATTGTAGTTCTGTCCAGACCAATGACAAAACCCAAATTTTGTTGAATGCCAGAACTCAGCAGTTTTAAAGAAAATTAGAGCTTTACCAGTGCGATTAAAGTCCAGGGTCATCTGGTTATAGAACAAAGGAAGGAGCTCAGTCTGGGAAAGAGTAAATTGGCAAAGCTTTTAGGGAATAAACAATGATCACCCACATTTTAACAAAATGTCTGCTCATAAAAAATCTCTCATTTTTATTTGGCCGGTTAACAGCAATACATCAAGAGGCAATAGCTCTAAGTCCCAAATACAAAATGCAGATCTAGCTCCTGTCTGAATGTCCTATCCAATACAACGGCAAGTGAGGAAATAAAATTCCCACTGAAGCATGGGGACAGCAAAGAGATATGCACCTTCGCTTCACTACATTAGCAAAGGTGCACCCCATTGCCTGTAAAGATTCCTGCTGTGGTTAAGTATCTCTGTTTCTGAAAACCCTAACAGAAACAATCTTTTGAAATCTGAAATACATGACAGAGAGTAAAATTAATTATATACACATGTTATTTTTTTCCCTCACTGATCTCTAATAGACAACATTTTTGGAGCAGAAGAAAAATGTTTTTGTTTCCATGGCAACAATATCCACTCTTCTCCCTTCTGTCACAAACCATGGTTTCTGAGCATATTTAGGAAAATTGAAACGTGAGTAACTCAGAATGATAAAGCCAAGTGCAGTAAATTTTCATCTAAATAAATATTTGTATTCGGTCTCGTATCCATTGGCTTTGAAAATTTTCAAGGTCAGGGTATTTGTTTGCTGTGCTGATGGTGTTCCCAGTAAACACTTAGTCCTGTTCACAATGAGAAGTCTATTTAAACGTGTCTTGAATGTTGCTGATGCTACCCTAAATTAATTGAAATAATTAAAGAGGGAAGCAGGACTGCATAGCATCTTTCCGAATGGCAAAGCATGCTGCTGTAGCACTTGAGGACTTAAGGCAACCAGTGTATACAGTACACAAGAATATATGCTGGAAGGGTCAAGTCTTAAATTTATAAGTGATGTGAGGGTGTCTCTCTTCTCTGGGCAATGCTAACTGCGCTGTCAAAGTTCAGCAACAGTCTGCCAGAAAACTGTTGAACTGATCTGCAAGGGCTCAGCTTTCTTCTTTTCAATTCCTTCTCAGCTCAAACCTCTCGGCTACAGATTCAATCTCTTTCTTGTCTGTCGGACTTGTTACTCTCTGAATAATTTCTTTACACTCACTGGACCAGACTTTCAAGTCTTTTCTCTAGAAATATTTATTTCTAGGAAATGAAAAGGTTTTAACAAGAGAAACTGAGACCCATGCCAAAATACACACTGTGGTAGAACTTGGCTGTATAAAGCTGTATATAGAAGTCAAGCCTCAGCTTCAAAACAGAAATGAAGTGTTTTTATTTGAGTAATTTCAACCCAAAGCAAAATATGGTGTTTTGTTTGTTGATGGGAATACACACCCCTCCCCTCCCCCCCAGGGTTGTCAAATTTAAAATATCACTTACAGGAAATCTTGTTCACTGACCATATTTTCTCATTAAAAAAATGCAGACAAAAAATTTCTAGAATACATCTCTCTGTAACTTTGATAAAGTGGTTTGAATAGGTAAACCGTAAACTGTGGAAAGGGCTAGAACTTCAGACACAAAAATGATGCTTCTGCTTTTTTTGCCCTCCCACCTGCATAACGACTTGAGTCTGTGGTGCATCGGGAACACGGTGCGCACACCGTGCCCTCGCCTTGCTTCACGAGCAGTCTGCGTTCGGAGGACTCTCGTTAGGGGTACAGCAGACTGATTAACTTGGCTATAGGTGCAAGGTGCCAAAAGAAATGCATGTAGCTTTTGTAACTCTATCTAGCCCCGTTGGCTTTGTGCTGAAGCGTGGCAGTCCTGGAAGCATCGTGGGTGCTGCAGTTAACCACTCTAGGCAGATAGGTGGTGGCAGGTAATGGGAGAGACAGATTTTTCTCTCATCAGCCCTTTTCACCTAAGGTTTCTTTTTCAGTTACTTGTTCTGATATAACAGACATTTTAGTTATCAACTCCAGCACTGACTTCTAATTAACCACCATGTGAGAACGTTACAACACCTGCTCAGACAAGATAAAGGATCGTCTAAGTTGAAACACGAAAACAAAACTGTGCTGTTCTAGGCAGCCCCTCGTACCAGCCAGCTTTTTACAGGCAGCTGCTCTGCAGGCTAAGAGGCCCGAGCTGTCCCTAACGTTGGACGTTAGGAAAAACGCTACAGTGCATCCATTCATCCTAACAAGGACTGTGATGTTTTTTGCATGCATGGCTCCTGATGTCTGGCTATTAATGCCTCTGAGAATAGACCTACATCTAACTGTTGGCAGGATTGGGATCCTTGTTAGGGCTTGTCTTTATTACCACAAAAGCTGTGTCTTACCTCAGGGTACTCTGTATTTCAGGTAGCCTGAGTTAAAAATAAAAGTGAATGCAATGCAGAAGGTAACTTTGCACAAGGGTGCAGGTTTTGTCTCCACTGTGTTTTTAGCTTAGAATACCTGATGCATGGTAGATACCCTGAGGTGAAAAGGGAAGTTTTGCTGGCAGGGAGTTTGAGGCCTCTTTCTGGTTTCTTTTTCAGAAAAATGGCAGAAGCATGGCTCATTCTGCTTGCTGCAACTCTTTACATGTGCCCATTTTGTAATTTTTCTGTTTAGTACTGAAAATGAATCAGTGAGAAAAAAATACCAGGGGTGCAACATGATGGATGCAAAAACCTCACCACCGAGTTGAGGCACTGAATGAAGAATTACAGCTGGATTTTATCTCAAGGCATAAAACCCCCTGAAAAATGGGGGTTTGTAATGGAAAGGCTATTGCTGACACAACCTTAACTTGAGCGTTGCCAGCGGTCACACTATCACTTTATATAGCAATTTAATGGCCAGCTTTTCGCCTTGCCAGTGGGAACACAGCCAGTTGAAGTGATTGGGTTTGCATGCTATAAAGCAGCTCAACCTTGGAATCCACTGATGTAAAAACACTCATTCTTCATTAGCCAAATTTGAAATAATGGCCTGAAAATAGAAGCATGTGACTTGCATGTTGTATTTACACTGGTGCTGGGTACATATAACTGTCACCTCACCTCTGGAGTTTAATGGACTTAATGAGCAGATAAAGCGTTTTTAGGCAGTCTTTAGGCAGTGATGCAACTGGCATTTCATACTTCTTAGTAACCCACGTGCAGCAGAGCCTGGTCCACAGGAGCTACTGCCTTTTAGAGCTCAGGCAGTGCTCTTCAGCTTGCTCTATTTCACTGAACCATCAGGTCTAAACAACCCGCTTCCTTTTGAGAAGCAATAAATACAACAGTAATCAAATGGCATTTCTTTAGCTATTGATTTTCTCCCTGACCTAAAATCTCTAGAAGCTGAAACTTCAAGTTTATAGGCAATTCAGCTGATTTCAAGAATATTTTGCCCTTCTTGGGAAAAAAAAATACATTGGGACCATCGGCATGTTTTGTTGTATAAAATTAAATACGTTGATATGATATCACATTATGAAATGATTAAAATTAAAAAAGTCATGATTTACATAAATGTGTAACTTATATAAAAATAAATAGAACACGTATAACATGACTGTTTTTATATATATTTGTATACATACACTTTTTATATAATAAGCGTTATATAACAAGCAAACCCAAGTGCACCATTTTGTATTTGTTTTAGCAAAGAATTGTTATATTGGTAATTTTTTGAGATGGTCTAAAAGTCTGAATTTATTGAAAAAACTGAACATTTCAGCTTTATGAATATGATTTTCATTTGACTGTGTTCTTTATGAAAATCTCAGAGAAATGAACATATTTTCAAATTTTAGTTTAACTGTGTATTTCTATCTGAAAAAAATATTTTTCAGCTCACTCCAATCCAATTGTACAAAACCCCAATTGTAATGCTTCATTCAGTGCCTCAGCTCAGAGGTGAGGTTTTTGCACCCATCATGGTGCACCCACAGTATTTTTTTCTCCTTTTTTCATCTTCAGTACTAAACACAAAAGATTACAAAATAGGCCCATGCAAAGAATTGCATGTTCTTATCTTAGGCCTGTCCTGAGAAGATGCTGCTTACTACATCATATGTTAAAAGTTTTTGTAAGTCATTCATTCAGTTACCTGCCTCAGAGAGGGAAATGCTCCAGTTAGTGGGGATCAAGTCCATATATCAGCAACACTACTGCTCAGCCCAGTATGCCAGTGGCTGAACACTTTGCTGTCCAACTTCTCACATATGGTCCTCCTGACCCTGCTGACAATGTGGCATGGTGAACAGCAGCATGAGGACACAAGGCTCTCACAACCCTGCAGAGCTGTTCTCTTCCCAGGTATGTCACAGTACTTGGTGTACAACGATTCAGGTATGGCACTGTCACTTGATAGGATACAATGCTCCCTAGCCAGGATCCTTGAAATAAATGCATCGCAGGGGGGTGTGGGGGCCATCTGGTAGCTGTGATTGTTCTTTCTAGCATTAATTGCTTTTAAAGACTTTGGAAATGTCTGGGATGACACCTGAGTGTATTTAGCAAAGACATAGGATGAGGTCTCTGTATGCCCAGGAATTAAAAAGCTTGAAACTGCCTGAAAAGGGGGTGGGCAGAAACAGACTTTTAAACCTCTTATTGTGTTGAGGTGCTGACTTAACTGACGTCTTCTTTTTTGGGAGGAAGTTGTTCTAGACGCTTGATTTGCAGGTGTTCATGGGCAGAGAGGTGCAAGCGGACAGCAGAAACTTAATCCTGCTGTGTATTGTGAGCTCTAACTGCATCCCTCAGGGATCCCCTGGTCCCACCCCTGCCAGCTTTGCAACCTGAGATGTGTGACTGTGCATCATTAAGTGCTGGCAAAGATGCACATCCACCATGCACACCCACCCTGAGATGTCAGCACCAATTCATTTTTTCTTCTCTTTCATTTAGCAAGAATACCAGTGTGGATTAAGTTTGAAGAAAGCGAAAATAAGAATGAAAATAATACAAAACCAAATCTGTATTGATTTTTTTTTCCTGCCAAGCATATACAAGTGGAGATTTAACGGTATTTATGCAAATGCAGCTTTTAAAGAAGCTTTTCTCTTAGTCTTAATTATGAAAATCCTCTTGGGTCTGTCAGTCCACAGTGAGCTATATTGCTGTTTTTCATAACTGAGACAATTTGAGTTATCTTGGAAATCTTGAGCTGCCTTCTGCTTGATGCCCAGAAGACTTTGCTGCAGCTCCGCTCAGGGTCAATTGTTCCTTAAACTTCTTTTAGACTCTATTCAACATGACAAGCAAATCAATCTTTTCAGTTCAGGAGCTGATGAAACTCAACATTTTATAAAGTGTTGCCATGAGAGTATGAACTGAGTAGATGGCTTTCAGGCCTATTCAATGTCACTTTACACTACTTTACTAGGATTTCTATAAATGGAGAATACTAGCCTACCTGAGTCTGTTAAACACAAATAACCACATCAAGATAAATAATAATCATAGACTCATAGAATTCTTTAGGTTGAAAAAGATCTTTAAGATCACTGAGTCCAACCATTAATCTAACACTGCCAAGCCCACCACTAAACCATGTCCCTAAGTGCCACATCTACATGTCTTTTAAATGCTTCCAGGGATGGGGACTCAGCCACTTCCCTGGGCAGCCTGGTCCAATGCCTGACAACCCTTTCAGTAAAGAAATTTTTCCTAATATTCAATCTAAACCTCCCCTGCCACAACTTGAGGCCATTTCCTCTTGTCCTATCACCAGCCACCTGACAGAAGAGACCAGCACCCACCTCACTACAACCTCCTTTCAGGTATTTGTAGAGAGTGATAAGGTCTCCCCTCAGCCTCCTTTGCTCCAGGCTAAACAACCCCAGTTCCCTCAGCTGCTCCTCAGAAGACTTGTGCTCCAGGACCCACACCAGCTTCGCTGCCCTTCTCTGGACATGCTCCAGCACCTCCATGTCTTTCTTGTAGTGGGGGGGCCCAAAACTGAACACGGTATTCGAGGTGCGGCCTCACCAGTGCTGAGTACAGGGGGACAATCCCTTCCCTAGTCCTGCTGGCCACAATATTTCTGATACAGGCCAGGCTGCTATTGGCCACCTTGGCCACCTGGCCACACTGCTGGCTCATATTCAGCTCATATTCCTTTTTATAATGATATGACTATGTGACATACTTTTTCTAGCCTCTCTCTCTCTCATCTCTTTGTGTATACATATACATGCAAACACACTTTGCATTTAAGAGCTGTCAGGTGACTATATATGTATAAATGTATATACACACTACTGGGCATAACCAGGTTTTATATAGTGAGTAGTTTTGAATGAGATCACACGATCAATAATTATTTACAGTTAGCTGACTGAAAACCATATTATTTTATTAGATTTTTCCAAATAATAGCATTAGATAGTGACAAATTTGTAACCTTGTCTTAATGCATGAGAATTTCATCACACGAAAGCCTCCATGCTTAGTGAAGCAACTTATGATCTTGTTTTACCAGGAAGGTAACTAACTGGGTCATCCTTTCAACACTGATCCCTGAGACACTCTCTCTCCTGATAAAGTGATGACTGAAGTTTTGCTTCAGGAAGACTACATACTTTGCAGTGAGTGCTTGCTTAAGCTTCAAGATGTAGGATGTGATGGAATCTCATGATAGCCTATTTGAGTGGGACTATGCAGAACAAGATATCAAAAATGCTTCATAAATTTAAGTGTGTAGTTGTGGTGCATCCAACAAAGCAGAAGAATTAGGTTTTCTGAAAATCAGACATTTTAAAGGCATCCCAAGTTGTGCACTGAAAGCACCCTTTATATAATTAGTTACTTATGAAAACCATAGTCTGAGGGTTTGTACAGATCTCTTTCTGTATACAGTTGGTCAAACGTTATGGTCAGCTGAGGACTGAGGATCTTTTGAGCATACAACAAGCAGCACAGCTGAGCCCCTCTGCTCTGGAAGTGCTTCCTAGGGACGATCTGTGCATTTGGAAAAGCTGTCCTAAACCTTCTGAACTTTATTTGAAATTATTCTGGACTGAACCATGTGGTGGGGTTTGAGATGAACAGGGGCACTCCTCAGGGGTCAGTATTGGGACTGGCACAGTTTAACATCTTCGTTAGTGACAGGGACAGTGGGATTGAGTGCATTCTCAGCAAGTTTACTGATGACAGAGAGCTGTGTGGTGTGGTTGACACGCTGGAGGGACAGGATGCCATCCAGAGGGACCTGGACAGACTTGAGAGGTGGGCCTGTGTGAACCTCATGAAGTTCAGCAAGGCCAAGTGCAAGGTCCTGCGCCTGGGTCACGGAAATGCCAAGCACAAATACAGGATGGGCGATGAGTGGATTGAGAGCAGCCCTGCGGAGAAGCACTTGAGGGTATTAGTAGATGAAAAAATGAATAAGAGCCAGAAATGCGCTCTCATAGCCCAAAAAGCCAATCACATCCTGGGCTGCATCAAAAGAAGCATGACCAGCAGGTCGAGGGAAGTGATTCTCTCCCCCTACTCTGCTCTCATAAGACCCCACCTGGAATACTGCGTTCAGCTCTAGCGCCCCCAAATAAGAAAGACATGGACCAGGAGGAGGAGGACCATTGGAGGAGGTCCAGAGGAGGGCCATGAAGATGATCAAAGGGCTGGAGCACCTGCCCTATGAGGACAGGCTGAGAGAGTTGGCGCTGTTCAGTCTGGAGAAGAAAAGGCTCTGGGGAGACCTTATAGCAGCCTTCCAGTACTTAAAGGGGGCCTACAGGAAAGATGGGGAGGGACTTTTTATCAGGGAGTGTAGTGATAGGATGAGGGGGTAATGGTTTTAAACTGAAAGAGGGAAGATTTAGATTATATGTAAGGAAGAAATTCTTTCCTGTGGGGGTGGTGAGACACTGGAACAGCGTGCCCAGAGAAATTTTGGATGCTCCCTCCCTGGAAGTGTTCAAGGCCAGGTTGATGGGGCTTTGAGCAACCTGGTCTAGTGGAAGGTGTTCTTGCTCATGGCGGGGGGGGGTTGGAACTAGATGATCTTTAAGGTGCCTTCCAACCCAAACCATTCTATGATTCTATGAAATCATGCCTATTTCCAAGGCTTCATATGTGAAAAATAGTATTGTCAGGTCACTAAACTTTGTGACACAGGATAAGATAGAGAAGTTAATTCTTTCACAGGGTCTAGCGGACATCATACTTTTTTGATCTCATTCTTGTGCACTATGAGAAGGACAGAAAATAGTGAGACAAACCTAAGCTTGTGACAAAGTTCTTGAGTGAATAGTGCAGTCCTGAATTTATAATGTTAAGGTTGCTATTTAGCAAATTCTCTCAGATTCTGAACACTGCAGATGATTAAAAACTGTTTCCTCTTACAATAAGTTATTGAAAAGGTGAAGGGGTTGTAATATAATACTTGGCAGAAAGAATTCTGAATGCACTTAGCTGTAGTAGTTACATATTCTCAGGTTGTCTTCATCCATATGCTTATAATCTCTTACAAATTTGTCAGACCCAATAGTTCAACTCCCAAAGATGCTTACACTCAGTATGTCTTTAAATAGAGGTATATCTGAAAAGGGCTTCAACCTAATACTTTACAGAGAGGTCATCAGGAGGTTTCAGCTCAGTTTCTGTTATAAAATTCTGTTTTTATACTTTCATTAATTCCTGTAACATTCACCTTTACGACACAGTTTTCCACGCTTGAGAGAGTATTTGGATTCAGCAGAATCCTTTCAGCTGCCTTTGCGTTATAAAAGAATCCTATTTAAATATATGAAGTAAATCCTACTTTCTTGTCCAGATAGGAGAAAAGCGAAATGTTTCAAATCAAACCAAGTTTTAAACTTCAAATTGTTCAAGTACAATAGTTTATAATGAGCAGCTGAATCAATCTGAAAAGATTTAAGGAAGTGTTCACATCATCCAGTCTTAGACAGCGGATATGATCAACCTATTACCCAGACTCTTCCTATTGTCAGGCTTTCCAGAGAGCTCTGATTTACATGGTCTGAATCACCTCTGGGAAAAACCTGTTCCTCTCTCCACTAGCTGTTGGCAAGAACCTAGAAAGAATAGTTGCTTAAATTAGATGGTTAAAGCTGGGTGGTATGAATACCCTCTTTCATCACAGGGCAGAGTTATTGTCCGTCTTTAAAAGTGTGCCCTAATATGTGCATGAAGTGGAACTGGTCTTCCTTTCCCAAGGCTTCATAGAGCTCATGTAGCATGCCGGAATGATGTGGAAGACACAGAGCTTACCATTTAGACCATACTGGATTCAACAATATATTGTGGTTTAAAAATGTTGTTCAGTTAGCTATTCTGACACATTTACAAAGTAAACATGTCTTCTTTATTCTTGAGGAGTGCTCATCAGAGCTGGGATTGCCAGTGACACTAAGGAGCTCAGCTCTCCTTCCCTCATCATATCGCCTATTGTTGCATTGCTCACTTGATGTTCTATGGTGGAGTAGTTCTACAGCCTTCTCTTTATTTTGAGGGTTTCTGTAGCTTTGGTACCTTTCCCCCCCTTTTTTTTTGCCATTAGACACTGTTCAGTGTTTCTCAGTCATTGAGTTGGAGTTATGTTCGTCATGGGTTGTTTAGTTTGTGGCAAACACATGGACATGCTGTTAAGAATTTGTCTGTTGGGCTCAATTTGAGCTGAAGAAACTTGAAAATCAACAAAAATGCAATATTGTTGCTTAGAAATAGTCTGTATAGTACTTGTAGGCAAGAGTTAATACACCAAGTGTTTTCAGCCATAATTTCTATCATGAGGCAAGAAATCTTGATTGAACAAATTACTGGTTTTAGTCTTGCATTGTTGTTTTAATTTCAAATTATTTTCCTCAGAAATGCTTGATTGTTATTTGTTGTTAACTATAGAGACATGTTGATTTGCAACTAAATGTAAACTACACATTAAACCTACACACTGCTACTCCTTAATTTAACATTTTATCATTAAAATGTCAAATGACATTTCTTGTTTATCGTCTGACACTTTTACTTATTCTTTGTGTCAAACTACTGTGGATGGAAATGGAAATTTTATTAAATTGGAGTTCTATTTAATTGCAGAAAATGCATCTTTTAAAGCCTTTTATTAGTGAAAAAAATTACTTTAAATAGACTGGTGACATATTTTTAAATTAAAACATTTTGTAGTTTGAGCTAACTGATTTATTAATGAGAAAGTATTCATTGTAGCTAGTGAATTAAGCAAGTTGCTTATGGTTACAATTTCCCCAAGGCTTTAAAATAATTACCTTTTAGTCTTTCATGGCTTGTTTTTGTTTGTAGATTGTATGAGGAAGACAAACTATAACCTTTTAATCTCCCTCAGTTTTTATACTTGGAACGAACTAAATACTGTACAAAACTGCTAAACCAGAATGAAGGGGGGGGGGAAAAATCTTTCAGCACTTGAAAAAATACTGCTAAAATAGCTTACCGTTTCAGTCAGAGTTTTACAAATGATCTCACTTGATGCTTCCCATCAGTTTGCTGGTGTTACCTATCATAAAAACTTAGTTACAAAAATGTTCTACTTGCATGTTCTTTTTAACTAATTAAAAATGTTTTTCTGACATTGTAAGAGGACTAACCTTACTCATTATTGCAAATTTAAGTTTTGAAATATTTATTTATTTTTTTGAGCTATTTAAATCCTTTTATTTAAATAACATTCTGTTAGATTTGATTCCTGAGTAGTATCTGAATGCGTCTAAAAATCATAATAATTTTCTTTTTTTCCTTCTTCAGAGAGTATAGACCAAACCTGAATGACTTATAGGGTAGGTTTTGTGCTGAGGAGGTTTGAAAAGCAACTCAAAGAAATTTCACTGCAATAGTCTGAGATACAAACACAACTACTCAAACACATGATTGAAATTGATTTAATGTGAAATCAATGGAATAAGATTGATTCCTTTTGAAATCAAGGAGGCTACAGAAAAGAATAACAATTAACTGCTTGGCCAGGTTGCCAAATCTTGTGCAAATAGTTCCTAGCCATACAAATAGAGAAATTGAGTGCTGTATCTGGAAAGGATGTTCATGTATATTTTTCCTTTTTGAATGCAGAAGTTTATACAGAAAATACACTTCTTTTGGATGAACTAAGACAAAAAAATAGAGTTTTAAATGTGGGTGTATCTGCAAAAAACAAGGTAAGGTACTCAACAGTTCTTCTTAGCAATTTGAGTGACTAAGTTCAGACTTTTTAGTGATTACCTGAATATAATGAAAATGTAAATGTGTGTAAGTGGTTCCCCAGAGTGGCTGGGGATAATGCCTCCTACAGTGTTTGCGTGTGCGTGCGCGCGTGTGTGTGCATAAACCTGTCATAGTTAATTATCATCCTAACTCTTGCCTCACAAGTGATTTTGAGGGCGGCTGCAGAGCTAGTGTGCCACTAGATGTTGCTCTAAGACAGCATCTAACAGAAGAACTCTAATAAACATGCAGTCTGTGATATTTGCATCAATCGCCACAATTCTCTTTAAAAAGAATTCACAGATGAAATCTCAAGCTTTTGAAAAAAAAAAAAACAAAAACGGGGCGGGGGGGGAAAGCATTATGAACTGCCGTTAAAACTTACAGTATCAGAGCTACTGCATTTCTGGGAAGAGAGTATGAATAGGAATGCTATTTTATCAGAAAACTTTGGTTTTCTAAGACTGTCTTACCTAATTCTTGAAGTGCTTTCTGTTAAGTAAATTCACATGCTTTAAAAAAGCAGAGCATAAATTCCTTAAGTCTTTCTATTCCAAAATCTGAGGCTCATGCCTGCCTGAGGTCAGTGGGTAAATGAGTTTCCTAGTCTTGGCTGAAATACCATGGATGCTTCATGGTATTTAGCTAACTTCATCTTGGTTTATGGGCACTTAGAAGTTAAATAGAAGAAATGTTAATTAGGTCAATATGGAAAGAAATCTGTGGAGCTGTAAGAAGATGCTTGCACAGTTGCTACTGAAGCAGATGTGGTTTTAGTCTAGGCTTGCAGTGTTTCACCTGCAGAAACAAATAGATTAATAAAAGAGAAGGAAAAACCTTTGAAAAGTAGAGAATTTGCTCTTATGGGAATCAGTGAAGGCTGGGACCAAGGTCCTTAATAAGATGATTCAGAATGGAAGGAGATATGTGTGTAGAAGATTTTTTGCAGGATAACAGGCTAAAACGGCATCAGAGCAGACGACACAGCTAGATATTCCCTGGAGTGAATATTCAGTTTTGCTTTAACCCCACTGGACAGTTCTGTGTATGCTTAGCTTTGAGTAGTCACATTGTTTAGATTTTCAAAATTTTCTCATTTATAGTTGATTCACCCAACTGAACTACATACGGATATGATAAACAACAAAGGTTATTTTTTTTTTTTGAGAAAATGTTAGTACCTTGCTGATTAAATATGAAGTGGGCATTGAGAGATCCCTAACACTGTGAAATGGATTTCTGACATTTTAAAAAAACAGCATGTACCCTTGTCTTTAGCTCTGTGGTGGGTCTTAAATGAATAAAGTCTTTGCTGATCATTTTCTTTTTGCATTTGGAGGTGATATATTCTACTGGTTATGCTTTACAGGAAATGGTTGAAATAAGTTTTCACTAGTTCATTTATACTGTACTCCTCTGCAAGATTGCAGCTTGACCTTATTATACCATCAGAATCTGCAAAAACTTTTTCTCAGCCAAGTGCTTACAAATATATAGTTTTTAAAAGAATTTCAGTAGAACAGCATTAAAGTACAGTTCTTTCCAAGGCCTTTTACAAACTGCTGCCCATGTATAGTAAAATATTTTCAAACTCTCCGTACCTATTTTACAATAGTTTTTCAATCTATGGAATACAGCAATATTGTATACTATACCAAGGTGCTAAAGTTACCTACCACACATCTGCTTTTTATTTCTTTTCCTTGTGACAGGCAGACGCACACACATGCATGCACACACAGGACCATATACCAAGTTAGGAGCTAATAAAGATGTCAACCACTGCCCTCCATTATGAGCAGTGACACATAACACAAAGCACCCTGCCTACTTCTGATATTGTCATTTTCTGTAAGTGCTAGCTTTGCTTCTGTTTTTATTAGTTGATGCATCAACACACTGCACCCAGGAAGAGATTCAATAAAGCCAATTAATTAGGCTACCTTTTTAGGCAGCAAGAAAGCAGGAGTACAGGATCTGTTTAGGGCCACAATCCTGTGCAGCTTACGTTATTTTGTAATTAGCATGCTTGGTTTTGGGGTGTTAACAGAGGCAAAGAGGAATATCGAGGTTCTCAGCTCCTTGCAGGGCTTTTGTTTAGGTAACGCAGTGGAGTGGCCAGACACGTGCCTCCTGAGAGCGCTGCGAGCCACAAGCACAGTGTGCAAGAGGAGGGAGGCAAGGGCTGCCTGCGAACATACCCAGCCAAAGGAGAGTCATGCCCCATTTTCCAGAGAAGCAATAAAAACCACTAAGGAGACTTCTCCATCTGCACAGCTATTACATATCAAAGACAATGTCTGCATTTTCAGTAGATATATAAAGCTACTGTGTCTGAGATTTATTTCTGACTGATAAAAATAGTTTTGTCTTCTTTTGGGCTGAGTGTGTTAGATGGCTTTCTTGTTTCTGCGATCCAGTAACAGCGTCATTCTTTACAGACGTAATGTGCTTATTGCTGACATTGTTCCAAAAAATAGATGGCCCAGGGCCACCTTTGGGGAATTCTCTAAACGGAAGAATCAGAAATGATCATCTCACACTGGGTGTTGAAGCACTCTGTTTGCATGCTGAGAGTGCTGAAGGAGGACCTGGAACAGTCCCCGTGCATGTATTTGCACAACAGACTACCGCTGCTTTGAGTTGTCAGCCTGGTGGTTCAATAATGTTCACTCTTAGAAGCCTTCAGTGTGTATTTACGTACCAGAGTTTGCACTGTAAAGGGCCTGTAAATGTGCACCGTGCTTGGGCAGGAGGTCAATACCCTCTCAGCTTTACTGCAGGAGCAGGGATGCAGTTTTGCTTCCTTCAACAATTTCCCCCTCACAGCAGTGGGAGCAAAACTGGGACCCTGTTTGGTGGAAGCGCTTTCTCCCCTGAAAACTGAATGCAGCAGAAAGAGCATATGCTGCCACGTGTTACCGCTGCACCTCAGAAATATTGGAGAATTTTTCCCCTTCATTTCTCCTTCCAAAAGAGAAGTGGTTCAGACAGCATGGAGGGATAGGATGGGTGGGGGTGCCATGGATTAGTCATATGGAAGGTACTGTGGAATGACTTTCAAAAAATACTTTCAGATTTTTTCCCCCCTCATTCCTTCCTCTGTTGTGCAGGGAGGGAAGGGGAAGCAACATGGCTGGGTCTGCACAACAAAGGCAGAGTGGCCTGTCCTGGAGGCTCTACCTCTCGTGGAGCAGCCAGCGTGGGGCCAGTGGTCACGAGCCTCCTCTGCCCACAAGCGTCTCTAGAGCAGCAGCAGAGCGGGGCAGGCCGCGGGGGCTGCAGGGCCCTGCACTGCCCTCTGAAATGGTGCTCATATCGGGCTGGTGCATGCCCTGCTCCGGCTCTGCCTGAGCCGCACTTCGGGGTCACTGCCTCTGTGGGGCTGCAAGGGATCTCACTGGGTGCCTTGTCTTGTCCCCTACAAAACGAGGAGATGGGGTGGGATAAAGACCCCTTAGCTATCCAGCAAATCTGCACTTCTGTGTAAGATCCAGGGCTTGGTGTGGTCCTGAAGGACAAATGGTGAGCTGGAATGGGCATAAGATGTTTGAAGGGCAGACAAAAAAACCTGGTTATGTCCCCTAATTCTGCTGCTTCCATGAGATCTGGCTTGGATATGCCCTTCTGAAACCTGCATCAGGAGACAGCTGCCACGCAGGGATGGGGCACAAGTAATATATTATTTAAATTAAGATGGGATACTCTTTTGGCAACACCTAATTCTGGAGGTGTTTTTTAACAGTACCAAAGCTAGAAATTCAACTGCATAATTTATGGTAAGAATTTACACTTATTTTTGTGTGTCATGAATGGCTTGGTGGCTTAAACACAAAGCTGGATGGAAGATTATGTAGTTCCTCTTCGCTGCTCTGCCCTCCCCAGTTTCTGTGTGGTTTCGGTGGGACAGGCTACACTTATAGGCACAGTAATGCATCCATGGCATTTGCTGGTGAGACATAACTAAAGTTCTCTGAGGCTTGGCACGGATGGAGCTAGAAGAGCACAGTCCTTTCTTTTATAGCATTTTAAAAACTGAACATTAGAACTTAGAAATTCACCCATCACTACCAGTTTGTATCATCTGTGAGAAGTTATTCTGTGCTGCAGGCACTTGTCAGTTATGAAGAAGGATAGGCCCACCACGTAAATAAAGTAAATCAATCTCATTTTACATGGATGGTCAAACAGCCATCTTATGATAACTCTCAATCACTGCCAAAGTGAATCAGCCTCAAACCATAGGAGAAAAAGAAAGTTTCTCTTCAGTTTCTTTGGGTCTGCATTGCAGAAGTCTGAAATCAGCTTGCAAATATGCTGCATTGTCGTATGCTGGAATCCACAGCTCCGTTTATACTGACATGTGTCCTGTGTGCTGCTGTAATTCCTAACTACAGCGAGAGTATCAAAGTCTGACTGCAGCCTTAGCCCTGACTTACTGGCATTGTTGATTTTTATCACAGTTGCAATGCAGATTTAAAAAAAAAAAAGCTTTATAGTTCATACTGTCTTCAGTTTGTTCTTTATTGGTACTAGAAAATCCTTCAGTTTAAGGTAAAGTAAAACAAAAATAGCAAAATAAATAACTTGGGGGCATTTGGAAGGGAATGAAAGCTGTTTCTTGGTCCAAACACGTTCATTGTTATAGAGCTTTAAGTGTACAGCAGCCTCAAACAGCGAGTATTATAACCAGTCTGAACAGTACCTCTAGGGCAGGGAGAACCTGTGAAAAGCACAACAGTGGATTAAAATAGAGGTGCAATAAATATGCATTTAGTTATTTATTACAAAACAAATTATGTATTAACACAAGAAGTTACACTGTAATTTTCTGTTTGAAATGTTACAGAAATAAATCCCTTTCTTTCTAAAGGGCAGCATGGAGCCTTGGTCTTGTGTTTCTGTCATGACATTTAACTCATTAGCATGCAGGTGCACTCTCTGGGTTTCATGCAGTAACTGTCTCCTTTCACTGTGTTTACAGATAATCCAGCAAGTTTGCAGGCCAAATGGCTATCCGAATGTGAGCCTACAAAGCAGTGAATGAGACAGCACACTGCTCAGGGAGATTCCAGCACAGCTAGCCGGAAGGTAAGTATCAACAGTGGCATTAAAACAAAAAAATGGCTTGAAATTGTTTGTAACCGACCATCACAATAATTAATTGTAGGTAAAGTTGCAGTCACTCATTTTTCTTCCCTTTCCTGAAAATGAACTCTTGTTTTTTAGCAACTGATCCATGGTTAATAGTCGTTAGCATGATGCATCCAAGCTCCTGGTTTACTAAGCATAATGAATTATTCCGCTTCATGGGGAACCAACCACGCGCTTGGTGTGTGAAATAGGAAATCCTTCAGAGAGAACTGCAGGCATAGCAGGGGCTCTCGTGACTCCACTTTGGGACTGAGCAGCAGATGAAATACCACGGTGAGAGGGGGCCCTGGATGCTGCAGCTCTGTGGAGCTGCCTTTTCCAGCGCTCTAACGGCTGGGAGAAGGGCCTGTAGCTTTGTTGCTGAAAGGATCTGGGCTCAGGTCTGGGACTAGCACATAGCTCCTGGGCAGCTGACAGTGATATCCCTGTGCCCCAGCCCTCTGTCAGCTGCATGGGTGTAATGTCTCTGTTTCATGTTCTTGTTGGAAGCGGTATCTTACCTAACCCTCAGTCCTGTGAGGGCTGGGTGTCAAGCTAATTGTCAGGGCTCTTTCTATATTTATTTATAGGAGGGGGGAGACATTCATCTCAGGTAAAAGAAGTGTCTAAGACAGCTGGGAAAAATGCCCCCTCTATGTAGCTGGGAGGGAGCTTACATAAATAGCTCAGGCTCCAAGCTGATTTTTAAATGGCTGAAATTAGGTGAGGCAATTCTACCTGCTGCATCTGCTCCTTTTGTTAAAATTGGCAGCCCTTAAGCTGGGGACTGTCTTCTGCCACCATGGGCATTGCCGTTTGTCTAACACAGCAAAGTCATCATTGCAGATGGAGCCCCTACATACAGCTGTAATATGAAGAATTGATAAAAAGACTCTTAGAGCTGCTGACTGATGTTTAGTACCTGACAATGTCACCTTATGCCCATATAAACAGGTGAGTAATGGAAAACCTCTGGATCTTAACCTAGCACAGGTTATGCAGCCAGGCTCAGACACAAAATCATGCTTTTGCAGCTTAACAAGCTGCTGCATGTCTACTGAGCAGTTCTTAATATCCCCATGCTGATCTCATCCTCATCATGTTATATATGCTCATATGAAAGGCGTCCACACAAATGGATGCCTCAGACTGATGCACAGTAACTTGTTAAGCCACTGTTATCATGTGCCTCAGCCTACAGACAACCCCCACACTAGGTCTTTTTTCACTTGTGTTTCATGCTGACACTGGGGATTTATCAAAATCTGCTGTGCAGCTATAAAGATTTTTGCTAAATATGCAACAAACATAAATGTGTAAGATACAGGAAATGGAGCAGAATGGCTATTAGGAAAAAGTTTAGCGTCTGTTCGGTGAGTTTTCATGCATGATTTGGTAGGTAAAGTTTATCAGAAAAGTCAATACAAGTGTGCTCGGAAAACATAACATCAGTTAAACCTCTTTACAGGTGCATTACAAAGCAGCAGAAGATCATTCAAAGCTGACCAGCAAAATTCTGTTGCTCCTGAAGGTAGAAATGCCTTGTCATACTCCTGGGCTGCTTTATGGACCTGCTGGCCTGCTAAGCTGAAAGCCATTGCTCTGCTCCCAGATGGCAGGAGTTGCATTTGGAAAGGCATGCGGTGTCTCATCTCTGCAGTGTGCCAGTTTGGCACTCTTTGAAAGCAGGTGAATGAACATTGCTTTAAAATAGGATTTTTATGCTTGTAAAAGATGCCAGCTTGAGACTAATGGAAACTCAAGTCCTTTGCTTACCTGTGGAATTCGCACAGCATGGCTGCTGGCAATGCTCACAGCACCCACATGGATATTTCTCAACTCTTATTAGATGGAAGCCAAAACAAGTACCTCAGGGTACATTTCCATTCTCCTCAGCATGGATACTGCAAAGGTGTTAATGCTCTCGTCTCATGAGAAAATGCTAGGTATTTGTGAAAGAGGAACAAGGGGCCCGTGCCGTGCAATCCCGGCAGCCTCCTGGCTGCCTGCTCCCTGGGCATCCCAGGGTCCCTGTGCTTGGGTTCCAGCACAGTTGCTTCACTTCGCATGAGGAGGCCACAGAGCTCTCCCCCTCCCTTATGCTCCCATCTGCTGTTGCCAGCCCCCTTCCTTGTTCACAGATGTATAGCATCCTACAGCCCACTGTCTTTGGTCTCCAAGCCAGTGCAGATCAGACTCAGCCCTACAGGGTTCCTGCCTGTGAGAGTTTTGAGTTTTCAGATTACCTCTTGAGGCAAATGTAGTAGTTAGGAACAGGAGAAACATGCAGGCTGCATCAGGTTGAGAGATGTAAATGTGCTGTGCCTTGTGCAAGAATGCCCATCTATCTGAAACAATAAACAGCCCACATGTATGTGCAGCGCTGGATACCTCCCATCTATTTCTGACCTTCACTCCCAACTGAGAAGTCTCCTCCCTCCATATAGTGCAGTATGTTTCCTGTTTCTGCTCCCGGCCTTTTCTCTTCTCGCTTCAATATAGCCAGGGAGATACTCCTACCTTATAGGAGCATCACAACCCTTTGTCAAGTGAGTGCCTAATTAGGTCTGCCAAACTGTTAGAACATCACAGCAGATGATTTTTTCCTCAATGTCTTGAACAGCAGAGCTGAAAACCTGGTTTACTTGAGTTGTCCCCTTCCCCGGGATGCTCCATTTAAAGAGGTTCTATTCCTTCTGTGCCACCTGAAACTTTTCTTCTCCACTTTCTTACTGCTCTTATCTGAGTGTGAAAGCAAAAGACCAGGAAGAAGGCAATCACTCCCCGCATTCACACCAGGATTCATAAATGGCACTCAAACAGGTTCTCCAAAACATTGCAGCTGTAGTGCAGGGCATTCAGCTCTCAGCAAAAAGATTTGTGTTCCTCCTATTTCAATCCCTTGACAGGTCCAATTGCCAGATGTAAAAGTTTTTAATTACATATTTAGAAATCTTTATAAACCGGTGGGATTACTGAGCAGAAACCCAGCACAGCAAAGGCCATAAGGTCTGCTCAGGAAGGAAAATCTTTATAAATAAGCATGCACTGAAAGAAAGAGCAAAATAACCACTACCTCAAGCTATGAATCAATGTGTTCCTGAGAGGTTAAGGCCCTGAATCAGTAAAGTCTTTAAGAATATCCCTAACTTTAAGTGACCCCATTGACTTCAGTTATATATATATCAGTAGCTTTGTCAGTCGGGACCTTCGCTTATGAGCTGAAATAAATTCTTTTTTTTAATTCATTTTTAGAGTCTGAAATAGTGGCCTCTATTCAGTTTGCAAGCAAAGTGCCTAGAAAAGTGTAAAATCTAAGTAGAGAAAGCAAGGGTGGGAGAAAGTTTGTGATACTACCACCACACTTTAGTGTGGGAAACTGAGGCTTAATGACCCAATGGTTTATTTAGGGCCACACAAGCAGTATAGGGCAAAGCCAGGAAACAAATCCCATTCTTCTGGGTCTTGCTCTCTATATTTTAATCCTCCGGTGTATATCCTATAGAATTCCAACCCTTCATTCTCCTTCTTTAGACCTTCTGCTAACACCTGTGTAAGTGGAAGGGACAGCAAAGTTAGAGTTAGCTAATACTTCACCTACTGGGGATCAGGGAATGTATTTTCTTCCTGCCCCAACATATATTTAGAAACTTGAGTATGACATACTTGTGAAATACATATTTTTGCATAAAAGTCTTCAAATTTCAAAGAAAAAGCGAAATATCATTTTTTTGGCTTATTCATTTGGATAATTGTACCTGATATAATGTTTCTAACCAAGCGCATTAGCCAGTCTATTGCAGCACATTTCATAGCACTGGAGTGCAAACAATAAGAAGCAGACTGCCAAACCTTCGGTAATTAAATATAAGTAGAGCAGTCATAATAAAGAGAAAGAGAACACTGGGTAAGTTTTCTGAAAAGGAAAAATTATAATTACTTAAGCTGAAGGGCAGCAATAACACAGACACTGACAAAATACAGGGATTTTATGTGCTTATTGACTCAGCCATTCACAAAAAAAGACATTGTCTTAGCAAATACCACATTACATGATAGTAATCAAGCTACTGTACTGTACCTCTGAGATAGCAAGCACCTTCTACTGAAAATCAAAGGCATCTTTCTGAATAGTTAAGAGAAGAACTTTATGGTTCTGTGATGATATAGCCACATATTTTTCTTTTCTAACATTTAGAGCTGCTTTTCTACTCTATTGTTATGTAACATTTTGGGGTGTTTCTACTGGCTTTTGACAAAGTAGCTGCAGAGTTAGTATGGAAACTTTCAGCATGCCTAGCTGAGGCACATTTGACCACCTCAGCTCTGAATGATAAGCTTGCAATGTGAAATGAATGTAAAAGGTAAAAGTAAGCTTATCTGTAAACCCTAAATCTCCCTTTTTCCATCCATCCTTACTGTTAGCAAAGTGTCTGTGGGACTAACGATAGACAACCTCCATTTTAAGACCAAAGGGATTACCAGGCTGTGGAAGAAGAAGCTGATGAATGCTTAGAGGGTGTCAAAATTTGTACCACTTGTGGATGATGACCACAGCATTGGCTAGAGGAGCAGGGAGAGACAGGATGTCTTTAAGATAAGCAGACCTATGACTGTCCTGGGAAGTCATAGGTAGCCAGTTCTGTTCCTAAAATACAGACGTCACAGTCATGGCAAGATACCCTTGCTTGGTATGGAGTGGATTATTAGCCTTAGTAACCTCTCCCCCTCTGCCCCACCCCCAACTTTTACTTTTTTTTTTTTTTTGGGACAGGTGAATATTGGAATAGTTTAACTGAGGATGAGGCATTTTCAATCTCTGCTTATAAGGACTGTCTCAGTTTCCTTGCCATCCCGGTCACTGCTAGGCTGGGGAATCTGGAAATGCCAACCAAATTCAGAACATTAGTGTCACTTGAAGGATTGATATTCCTTCACTCCTTTTGTATTGGTGTCTTTGTCCTAATGACTATAATCTCCTCCATCTTAATTAGACTAGGAAAACCCCCCCTCTGAAAACTGAGGAAGAAGCAGCCCCTGTCTCCAGATGCAAAAGGCTGATGTATCAATCTACAACTGGAATGTAAATTACAGGTATCTGAGACTGCCTGTTTCAGCATTAGTATTTCTGTGATGGATTTTAAATCTATTCCCATATTTCAAAAAAAGCCTTATATACACCAGTTTACCCAAGACTGTGGGGCGTAAGAAAATAATGTTATCTTGGCTCTGTAATTTCCATTACAAATCAGCTGCAAATATTTAAGGAGATTTATTTGCTGATGTACATTTCTTTCCCAGTTGATATGATATGACAGCAAGAAAACAATCTCTAAGCTCTTTGGGATGGCCGGTGTGATTAAGCTTCCTGACTGTGGCTGTACTGTATGTTATGTGAATGTAATTTTTGTGGGTGTATTTCATTTTGGATGCGGTGGTACTAATTAACCTCTAGTATCATGTTTATCTTTTTCATCAAAAATGTCACTCTGTTAACAAGACTTTTTAAGATGAAGAGGAGGCAGGAAACAGGTTCTTTTTCTATATCAAATTTAACATCTACTGTATCTATGGATAACAGGTTCTGAGGTGAACTGCTGAGTGTGTCACAGTAAGCCTGGCAGAGTTAAGTGTGGAAAGTCAGTCTGAGCACATGCTGTAATGGATTTGACCTCGAAGAGCACTACAAAGAGAAATTGCAGATAACCACCTGAACTGACTTCAGAAGCCTGTAGCCCTGACTCCCTGGATACAAAAAAAGAGAAGGACTAAATAGATGAAGTGAACAATCAGAAATACAATGTTGAATAAATGCTTAATATTTGAAGTGTTGACAGTAGAAGAAAACACAGACGAGCAGTACATTTCCCTACTTGATTCCAACCACATTAGGAAAGTAAAATTCCTTAAAAGACAGTTTTATAAAAGTAAGATATATATTCAGTAGAAGTGAGATGTGAAAGGAATGTTGGAACAATAAAGACATGTAGCTGGGAAGATCTTAAGCACCCTTCCATGGCAAGCAATTACTGATTAAGAATACTAAGGAGAAAGGAGAAACTATTCGTATGGAGAATGAGACTTGTATTCTACCCAGCAGGACCAAGTTCGAGGCTCCAGCCTTAATGGCAGCAATGCTGGATCTGACAGGGCTCTGTCATGGATACCTCAAAAGGTCATCAAACGATGAAGCATGTGGGCTATTAGAACAGTAATTTTTGGATCAAGTTTTTCTAGGGTGGAGTGGTGTATGTTTTTGAGCATTCCAAATTCAGAGGCTACAATTAAAATAACTGTTCTATTCGCTAGTTTCTGGCAGGCAAAGAGTGAGAAGGGATGGTCTTAAGCACAAGAGGTATAGGTATGCAGAGATGAAAGCTGAGCGTGAAAGCACAACTATCTGATTTATGCAACAACATAAAAGGGCAGATAATTGGAGTGGGTATGTTTCCATCAGTTTGACTTCCCTAAAGTTACCTTGATAGTGCAAAAATCACTGCGCTGTAGACCTTGTGGTCTAAAATGAGATGATAAGACAGAGGACAGACAAGAAAATGGAGGCCAGGAGAGTCAAAAGAACTTCTGTGCTTGTAGTCCCAGAAAACATTGGGGCCGAAGTGGGAATAGAGCCGAGCTAGTATTTATATCCACTGCTTGTTTTAAAGGATGGGCTTTCTACTTGTTTATTCTTCATATTACATTTATTAGCAAAAGTAGGGATTAGAAGGAGCTTTGAGGATCCTCTAGGACTGGGGACTGCTGTGAGCAAGGGCTACTTGTTTTCTGTCTATTGTGTGTAAAAAAGAGGCAGAGAAAGAAGAGAGAATATGTGCACATGTTCACTGCCACATCTGCTCTACAAAACCCCAAGCCAGAGTCAAAATAAGCCTTTAAAGAGAATATAGACAGCAGTGTATTTAGTTTTGATTTATTAAAATAGTTTTCAGACTGCAGTCTTATTTGTCCTGTGAGAACTGCACTCTCTCATAATGGGAGCATTGAATTTTCATGTGAAACATTTTAGAGAGCATATTTTTTTCCACCTACAAGAATGTGACAAGAATTTGTTCTTGTATGATGATGTGCAAGTTATTATAGCTGCTATGCTAAACATGTATTTATGATCACTGCTGGCATGGCTGCTGTGTATTTTGTTTATGTTTTTACAAACCTACTTGTGACACATTATAAAAAATACATTCTTTTGTGGTAGTCTCACACTAAGGCAGAATAAATCATGCCTCCTACCTCTGCTCTGCCTTTTCTGATATTGCCACTTTCGTTTTCCTCACCTTGGAGAAAAAAGTGCCTGTGTGATTCTCAGTCCCATACCTGATGATGTCGAGGCCTCATGAAAGGGCAAAAATAGGTGCTTTAATACAGCTGTCAGAGAGGCAAGCCCCAAACCACAGTATGAAGCAGCTACTGTCCTTCAATCAGAATAACATGCTTTCATTATATGCTAGTTTGGGAACAGTCTAGACATGTTTTTAGCATGTGTGAACAACACAATGAATAATTTCAAAGTGGGGAAAATAAAACAAAAATAGAAACAAAGCTTCCGAAATGAACAAGAGATAGCCAGATCCAGCACAAGACAAGAAAGATTCAAGTCTTCTGTTTTCCCTGCTCTTTCATATTAGCATGGACAAAAGACATGACTACTATCACAGTATGCCTTTATCACAGACACCTCTTTGTGATACTTTAAAAAAAAAAATGAAAGCATTGTCAAATAATTGCAACACAATTTTAAAAGCTCAAGATCTGCTATTTTTGAATGAGAGTTGTTTCTTTTCACTTTCCAAACCAGCATTTTTCATTCTTGCTTAATTAGCAGCATTCTAAGAGTGTTTTTGACAGAGTATCTTCATCTGCATTGTATATAAATGTTCTTCATAGCCTTCCTTCCATTTGCCTGCCCATGTTTCCACTGACATCAGTGCTGCAAGACCAAACCCTATTGTCTGATGTTTAAAGGGTATGGGTTTATGTAATGTTTGTAGAGAAAAACGCAACATTTTATTTTTTTTGGTGACTGGGATTTATGCAGATGTGTGTTTGCAAGACTGATGTCTTAGTGTTTAATTCGCTTTTATATAATAAGAAAACGTTATGTGAAAGCAGTTCCAAACTTAATGTATTTTGGATATTTTATTGACTTCCCCAATAGCTGATATTGCTGGGAATGAATCCAAAACAACTATTGCTGAACCCTGAGAAAGAAATGATGGGACCTTTAGTGGATATCATAGTAAAGCCAACATTTCCTATCTGTTATCACAAGTGTTTTTAAACTTTTCTCTTAACCCAGAAAATAAATTACACCCATATGCTATGTACCACTGGGCTGCAATTTTTGGTTGATGCTGAACTTTGAATGCCATATACATACTGACTCTTCATAAAACAGCTGTTTATGAGGCATTTTGTTTAATTATGCTTTGATGTTTTGACTTTCCTGTAGTATTTATCATCCTGAGGAATATAGCTGAAGATACAGGTCAATGACCCCTTTATACATTATAGTCTGATACACTGCTCCATGGGGGTTAGCTACCTACAAGGAAATTTTATTCATGACTTCTTTTGTGTCGCTATTCTGAATCATTTCTTTATAAGGCTACAGGAGTAAAAGACTAAGGTCAGCAAAATTTTGTTTGGTCAAGTCCTTTTAGATAATTCCTTGCAGTATAATAAAAGGGTACTTTTCATGCCATGCAGCATGTCAGAATGCAGTAAAGAGAAACTAAGGGGAAGAAAGAAGCACAAGCAAACCACAGAGCAGGAGAACAGTTGAACGTTCTCAAATTTCTTTTGACACTTCACAGTGACAGCAAACCCTGTGCTAAATATGTTTGTGCTGGTCTGCTGTGAAAATTCACTGTTTGATAGCTTCCAGAATTTCTCATCTCTTACCTACGGTGTGCATACCTACACCTCTGACCATTGGGCTCCCTTGCAGAGTGTGGATGGGTACTGAGTGGCTCAAAGACATTTAAAGGATTTTGTAAACTCTGTTTCCAAGGTGTACCTCTACTTTTAATCTCCTCATGACTGGAAATTGTCAGTTCATCATGCCATTTGTAAGAGGCAAAGTTACTGGACTCTGTGAATCGCAAACGAGTGAACAAATTCCAGAGACTAACAATAACTGTGGGGTCATAAAAACAAATAAGTCTGCATAACATGCTTTATTTGGACAAATATGATTTCATTGTAATTTGAAGTAACAACATTTGGCTATATATATAGTAGTTCTTCTTTTTTCTTAGGTCATATGATGGCTGGCTCAGAGCTGGGCCCAAGGACTGGACATCAAAGACACAGAGATGGAAATGGAGCACAAGGTCATTTAATTTCTATCCTTGATTTTGCCTAGCTGCTTTTTTGACTAGTCTCATTTTAACACTGTCAGTGATCTCCACTGATTTTTTCCTTTGGAAAGTATTCACTGCTTAATGCTAATTCCAAGACAATGTACATTTTAAAAGGAATAGAATAAGTTAAATGGAAGTGCTATCACAGCATTCTGCTATTAGATCTCTGCTAACCACATTGGTGAAGATTACTGTAAATTAATTGTTTCGTTATACAATCCTTGGTTCCTGTGTTTATAGTCTAAGGAACGAATCACTGCTTTTGTATTTTCATATTCTAATTACGCTTAGGACATAATGACATAGTAGAGTGTAGTGATACAGTCACAAAGGCTACCTTTAGCTTAGGGAGGTTCAGAAACCTCCAGATAGCTCAGAGCATTAGCTGAACCTGTCACTCTCCGTATTTTTTTAGATTAAAACTGAAATCTAGAAAATCCCCTTTAAGGCACGCATGACTGAATACTGGCACTACTTGGTTTTGCTAATTCTTAGTTTAAAAGACAAACAAAGCAGGTTTTCTGTCCAATCTAGGAATATAAATCTGTCAAGACATACCAATAAAGACTGAGTCATGGACAAAGCAGCCTGAGCAAATGCTAAAGCTGTCTGAAAGCGCTGGGGTAATTTCAGAGCTGTAATACCTCGTCCCCCTGCAAACTCCATTTGCCTGTAGTTGCCGTATTGTGTTTCTTGGATAGGCATGGAACTGTGTAACTCAAGTGTTCCAGCACGATGTTGGTTAGATTTAGCTTTGGGCTCAGCCTCAGTTTCCTGCTGATGAATCAGAGGTTCACTTTGCTGAAGCATCCAAAAAAGAAAGTTGCTTGCTGAAGCTGCACTAAATTACCATCCAACTCCTACGGAAATAGAAGTTCTGGTTAGTTCCCGGTGGCTCAGCCATGCAAAAGCTGGGTGGAAGGATTTTTTTCCTTTTGGAAATGGATTGTGGAAAAGAAGCCAATTGGATTCTCAGGTTGCTCTCCTGGGGCCTCAGCAGACTGGTACTCAGGGCTGTCGGCAGCCGTACGTTTCTAGAGCTTCTGCAAGGTGAGCGAAACAGCATTTCTGCCTCCATGTACCCCTGCTTTGTCTGTGTCTCCTGCTGATTCCAAACAAATTGAAGCCACACATGTTTTATTGCAGATTTTTGGCATGCGGACAAAGTGCAAGGAGAGGGGGATAATTAGACTTCAGGGTGGTACCTCCCTCTAGCATCATAAAACAAAGTTATTTAACACTGAATACAACAGCATGTCAAAAATGCTTGGAAATAGAATTACAATAACCAAACTTGTTTTCATAAGTTGTTTACCATAAGTGAAATAAAGTACAGAAAGAAACAGAAAATATGGTAACTGTGCACTGAATGCATTTGTATTGTTTTCAAAGCTCTTTCAGAGTTACCCAGAAGAAGTCTTCTACTGAATTTCCTCTTGACATATCTGTGGACCCTTTATCTCAAAGCTCATAATATTTTTTTCTGGATTTTTTTCCTTCTCTCTTGGCTGAACCTTTCTGCTAGAGTATTGAAACTTTGCAGTATAAAAACTTCCGATGGTGAAGCTGACTTTTCCTCCCCTAGCCTTTTGCCAATTTAAAAATGTGAACAAAATTTTAGATTATTTACCGTGTGTATAAATCAAACTTGCTGGACTGTGACTGACACCATTTGAACTGCAGCATGATGGAGGGGTTTTCCCATCAATCAGCCATGGGGAGCCTGGACTCAGTGCAGCTGAAGTCTGCTGAGGGTGGGTACCAGTATCTTTCCTAGCTGTAATCTCTACACAGCTCTTATAATGACTGATACACCTTTCTTATACAAAACCATCAGAGAATGCTTTCAGCCATTTATGTGCAAGTCAGCAGTGGCAGTCACATGTGAGCGGATACCGTCATTTTTTACTCATGTAATATTCTAGCAAAGCAATTCTTCAGGCTGTATCTTCCTTATGACAGGAAGGGTCTAGTTCTGAGAAGGGCCAGGTCATGGGATGGATGAGTATTGGCTCCCAGAGAAAGGCTGATTTGACATTTTGTCAGCTCTCTAGGTTTTCCCCAAAGTTGCATTTTTTTTCTAGATGATTCCAGTGATAGTGTATTTAATTCTTTGCTGGGGAAATTTCTTTGGAGGAAGGACAGATCTTGGCATCTGGCCTGGAAACTACAAAATTCTTTAAGTGTTGCATATTTGTAAGGACATTTTTTTTTTACTTTTCTCTGGAGAACCGTTGCACTGAACAACACTTAATACTGAAAATGAATAATTGTAGTACACAGTAACTTTTTCCTTCTGTGTCTGTCATATAAAACTGTTCAAAAGGGGAAAAATGCTTTCTTCTCAGCATTAGTGGTAGACCTTGCATTCTTATCCTAGACAAATTTCGTTGAAGTCATTTAGTTGGCGTTCTAGCTGCATAAACAACTTACAGTATGAGTGTAGGAACTTTTTCCTCAGAATAAGTGAGTTGCATGTTCAGAGTCTCAGGCTCAAATACAGTTATTTAGAGACTAAATCTATTACATGTATATTCTGGCATATCAGGGTAAGAATTTTACCCTTTGTTGCCTTTCATCCAGGGAAAAAGAGGGCTGGGAAATTGCTTGAAAAAATATGACATAAGAAGCAGAGAAAATGGGCTTAGTGGAGATGATGGTGTAAAACCCAGGAGGCAGATCGTTGAGTCATGCCATGCCAAAATTAGATTTTAAAATTGTTTCTGTCATCTTATGAAAGCCCACAACACTTTGTTCTGAATATCCTAAAGCTCTTATAGCTTCTGTTAAGAAAAAGTTGGCTGTCCTCATCCTTGTTCCTCCAGACGTTCCCACATGTTAAGAAGTTGATATAATATTGACACATTTCATTTGAATAAATAAATGTCCTTTTTCCTCACCTGACAAAAGTGAGGCTTCTAAGTCTGGGAGCAGCTACCAGGGCCAGCTGAAAAGTGTTACAAAATGCATTGGAACTATATGAAAAAGTTGCTATCTCTTCAGTTGTACTGATTTCTCCATCTGGTACTGCCAATTAATTTGGTGAATTTAACCTTTAAAAATGTCATTCTTTGCCCCCTCTTAAGGATAACTAGCTAATGCATTTTTCCCTCTCCTCACTTCTTAAAAGCTACTGCCCTTTCCATGGCTCTAGGAACTTCTCAGGATGATTTTGAAAAGGAAAAAATAGATTGCAAAAGCAGCTTCCCTCCTGGGAAGTGAATGATAATTTTGCCCCACTTAAAGTCATTGTAATCTAATTAATTTAGCGCTTTTAATCACCTCAAAATATGAAAATGCAAAGCACTGAAAATAGAATTATTCAAATGCCCATTTAAAACTGCCTAATGTCTGTCCATGGCATGGCAGCCCTGCTGGTATCTTATTATAATGAATATTATGAATTCCTTTCCAGTTTAGAAAAAAAAATAATCTATCATCCTGCTGTATCTGTAGACCCTGTATTTTTCACAGTTATGAATCTTGTATTATGTTAGGAGTGTATCGTTCCTTCTTCTTTCCAGAGACATTTCACTCTTAACTGTGATGACCATTAGTATTTCATTCAGAGAACTATGAAAAATGACAATACTAAATGTTTTACAAATAGGCTTTTAGTCATCCTATTTGCCATAATGCAGAATGACATGATTAGTAATGATTTTTAACTAGCTTCTAAGAAGGTGTCATGTATCAGTTTTGTCAT
Organism: Pandion haliaetus; assembly: GCA_013401275.1. Classification (NCBI taxonomy): domain Eukaryota; kingdom Metazoa; phylum Chordata; class Aves; order Accipitriformes; family Pandionidae; genus Pandion; species Pandion haliaetus. The sequence continues at coordinate 21,435 of VYZV01021787.1, read as the reverse complement.
GTGAATTAGTTGTTATGGTAATGATAGCATATCAATTATTCCTTGGAAAATTGCATTAGATCAATTATATAATTAATCTGTCTTGTTTCTTTACTTATTTGTTTCTCCAGTAATTGTGAAAATATTGGTGTTACCATGTGCAGTTAGTACTTAATTTTTCTGATCTATTTGCACAGATTATTTTGCAAACAATATTCCATGAAGTTTTTTTATGCTTTTTTCTTATGAAAATGGGATCTTTTTACTCAGTTGCTAAGAATATTTTTTTCTATTTTTTAATAATTTGTTTATGTCTTGTTGTTTTCTTTAAAAGCACAAGTTTATAAGTTACAGAGTTTTTCTCTGACACAGTAAAGCACGTCTGAACTGAAGGTATTTGCTGAGGGAAATTTGAGATCTATGGCAAGGTCCATGTGTCTCCAGTTTTAACTGCAGTCTCTAGCCATCAGGTGTCAGGTTGCTTTTCTGCCCCTATTGCCCACTCATTCTTTCCTGCACAGTGTCCTAACTTGAAGGAAGAATAGAGATAGGTTCAGTCCTTGAACCCATGGCTTGCTTCATACTTTGCCACGAAGTCCACCACTGTCCAAGTCTTCTATGCTCAGAGCACTGCCACCACCTGAATTTGGATCCATCCAGGCTTGGCTATGTTGAAGAGTAAATGTTCTCCACAATTCCTCATACTTTTTCTACACCAATCTTAAACAAAGATAGATCTGAATCTTTCTGAAAGGGTGCATAACTGAGTTATTTGTATACACATAGGGCAACTATATCTATACATACTATTCCAAGACAAATCCTGTCCTGAATTTTCTCCCCACAGCAGAACACAGCAGCTCAGTTTTCTGAAGATGGCATGATTTAATTAAAACCATATTTGTTTAGATTTCTGTAAAATACTGAAAATTCTTGTAGAAAGTTTGATTTAGGAAATATGCAACCTCTATAGGACTATTTGTATTCAGAACAACTGGCTTTCCCCTGAGGTTTAGGCAAAAATATTTTGGACAAACCTACCTGCTAAGTGATAACTCTGTTAAATTTGTATATGTCACTTATTATCTATCAAGACAGATAATTAGAACAATGCAGCAGGTAATGGAATAGTTATTCAAAGGTAACACTTTACTCATTCAGTGGTCATCATCACTGGGAAAAAGCAAATAGCTTCCAGCTAAGAAAATCCCAATGCACCCTTTTAAGACAGAAGGAAAAACAAATTTTAAGCACTGTAGATCCAGTCTCCAATATGCTGCAAGCCTTGTTGTACTACCAGAGTAAAACATGACCGTGGACACCAAAAAGTGACATTATCTTGTGAAACAGGGTTGTTGCCAACAAATAAGTGTACACTCTTATATTTGTGGAGACCCGAGTTCACTCTCAAACACAAATGTGTCTGCCAGGCCCAGTAATCATGTGTAAACATACACCCACAAACAGATTAAGGCCAACTCCACATTAAGGCATGGGGCAGCCAAGTGTGCTCAGCCCATCAGCACAGCTCTCGGCTCCTGCTCAGTCTGGGCACAGCAGATCTGGCAGAGGTGGCTGTCCTGTGTCTCGAGCCACCAGTAGATGTTTAAAGCACTTAATGAATGCTTTGAGCCATAGCTACAACTGAGCCCATGAGTTGAATGAAAAATGTGCAGGTCACAGAGTTTGTTGTGCTTTAACTCGCTTTTAACCTTAATCATCCAAAAAGACCAAGCAGTTTTTAAAGGATATAGGTGTTTCTGGGAAGCAAAGGGGGAGGTTATACTACCCAGCCCTTCAGACACTGGGTCTAGAAGAAACTTGAATTCCCCAATTGGTGAATTGGTAGATAGCAGTCTGGGCTAAAACTTAAGAACATTTTATCTCTGAAGTCCTTTAAAAATAAGTATAATAAGAAGTTTAATATAATGAGTAGTTGAGACCGCTTATTTCTTACATTAATCACTGGCTATGATTTTGCAAGAAAAGAGATGGCAGTGGGGACCTACACTGTACCTGCGTATGTAATTGTGGCTGTTACCCAGGTGAGTGTACCCTTGGTCTGCCTTTTACCGTGTGGGAGTCATGTCACCTCACACAGATGGAAGTGACAGCTGAAACACAAAGCCTTTGAGAAAAGATCAGAAATAAAGTTACCTTTGGTGCACTGTTTACAAGGTTCTTCAAAATAATAAATGGCAGAATACAATGACAGACTTCTGTAAGTGGTTTCCTCAGCCAGTCCAAATTTGATAATTACTGGTGTCATGATACTCTCTCCAAACTCTGTTGTAAGAAGGTTTAAAGATTATCAGTTTTGGTCTGACAATGGTTTGTGTCTATTCAGTTGCTGTTATCTCAATGTCATTCCTAAAATGACATTATTTAAAAAATGTGCTTTACATTAATAGTATCTTCAGTATTCGTGCCATATGTTTAATAATAAATATTTGGCAGCTTTACATGATTTCTCATCAGGGCACTACTAGAAAGTGTGTGCCATTAGCTCCTTTTTGAAGATGTGAAATTGAGGGCCCAGAAGAATAAGATATTTTATGAGGATTCAGCAGTAGAGCCCAAAACAGGAGCTGGCATTCTCAGCTTCTAACTCAGTATCTGAACAGGTATATGCTGCCACAATTTAGCATAGCTTGCAAGTGGTACTGATGTAACAATAACATATCTTTCTGAAGGAAGGCACAATGTATAGGCAAATGTATTGTCAAAGAAGTACAAAAAGAAATACTTTGTGATTGTATCATGGTGTGGAGCATTAACCCTGACTAGGCACCAGGTGCCCCCCAGGCTGCTCTATCACTCCCCCTTCTCAGCAGGACAGGGGGAGAAAACACAATGAAAAAAAGCTTGTGCGTCAAGGTAAGGACAGGGAGATCACTCACCAGTTACCATTATGGGCAAAACAGATTCGACTTGGGGAAATTAATTTAATTTATTGCCAATTAATAACAAAGTAGGACAGCCAGAAATAAAAACTAAACAAAACCCACCTTAGCCCTGCCCCTCCCCTTCTTCTCGGGCTCAGCTTCACTCCCAACTCTTCTACCTTCTCCCCCCGCCCTGCCCTGAGCAGCACAGGGGGTCAGGGAATGGGGGTTGCAGTCAGTCCATAACGCTTTGTATCTGGTGCTCCTTCCTCCTCACACTGTTCCCCTGCTCCATTGTGGGGTCCCTCACACAGGAGACAGTCCTTTATGAACTTCTCCTTCCTCTGAATCAGGAACTGTGATGCGGACACAAGTCAAAATTTCCCCATTGCTACTTTTTTACCAATTAAAAAGTACCATTCCAGCCCTCAGGCAACACCAGCCAGCAAGCTTAGGGCTGTGTGAGAGACTGAAGGACTTAATGTCTCAAACATTGTGGTGGGGCAAGTTCTGCTTGAGGACTAACTCTGCATAACAAGGAGCTCTGCCTAGCAAGGAACCCCACGTGAAAAGAAGCCCATCAGCGCCCATCAGCAACAGGAGGGGGAGACCGTGCTGGAGGGTGCACAGCTCCCTGTTCTGATAAGCTGTTCTGATGTGCTGAGCAGGGCAGCTCTCCCTGCATGGCCAAAGGTCATGTCTGCAGGGAAAGGGAAATTACTCCCCAAACGACCCCAAGCCCATGGACCTATATCCCAAAGACTCACAAACTTCTCATGACACCTAATTAGCCCAATGAGTTCGAGTGCCCAGCCGAAGAAGGGGCAATGATGATAAAAGGACAAACTGAAGCCCCATGTGAGCAAGCCCGCCGGAACTGGACCCCTTGGTTGACTGAACCAGTGCTGGACCCAGGACTAGTGAAATCTTTCTCTTTCTCTTTCTCTTTCTCTTTCTCTTTCTCTTTCTCTTTCTCTTTCTCTTTCTCTTTCTCTTTCTCTTTCTCTTTCTCTTTCTCTCTCTCTGTTTCCCTTTTCCATAATCCCTACACCTCATCCCTTTAGACATAAAGCGTTGACCAAGTCTGGCACTAGGAGTGGATCCAGCCGCCCCCAGGCTCCTCTCTGACAAGGAGTCTAGAAAGCAAGAGGGTCCACTCTGAACCTCGTGACTCAACGGGAGGGGTCTCCTTATTGTCTTCCCTGAACTGATTCCCAAATAAGCAAGGCCTGTAGTATATGTTTGGTGATGTATGGTTAGCACGTTACACAGTTTACTGATATAGTTTTATGCCAGTTTTTGTTGTGAGCATACCATTTTTTGTGGTGAGCATGCCAATTCCTGTGAGCAAATAAAAATTGAGTTTTGTGAATTAAAGGATCCTTGGTGTCGTTTCACCTTAATCCTGATCTGGAAATCAGCAAACCTGAGTCATCATCCTGAGAAATTGGGAGGTGGCAGGCTGGAACACAGAACCTCTTTGCTACTTCTTCAGTAAGCAGCAGAGTAGCTCCATACAGACCTGGTACTGAAATGATAAGGAGTTTCACTTCTCTGCACAGGTTTGTAAGTATAGTCATTGAGAACTAACCATGGAACAAGAGGAAAATGCATCGTAGCTCAATATTTGTCTTATCTGACTACAGTAATGAAATGTGAAATTCTAGGTTTTTGCATAAAAATTTTTACAGATTGCTGTGCTGACAACTCTTAAACCTATTGCTTGCTTTTATCATATTTTGTGGCAATATTTTTCTCCAATAAACAAAAAAACATTCTGTCTTGGTTTTGCATTTGTTGACAATTTAATTTCCTCATATATTTGCTTGCTGTATGAGAGTATTAGGATCTGGAATAGTTTCTTTGTCAAAGATTATTCTAGTCAAGTGTTGATGTGTAGAAATAGCTTCTCAAATTAATAAGAAAGAAAAAAAAGGTGTTTGCTGTCTTTTATAAAGCAACTTTCAAACTCAGTTGTCTCAACTAAAGGAAGAACCAGGTCTCATCCAGGTGACAAATGAGTCTGATGTGTTTCCTACTATCCACGTGAAAAGAGATGCTAAGAAAAAAAATCGAAATTAAATCCATCAGCTACACACAAATAGTTTCCAATTTAGACTTCAGAGATATTGTCTTGGGGGATTTGCAAGAGGATGTGCAATCAGCTGTCCTCTTGAGCCACCTTTGGCAGTAAATGTTAGCAGCACAGTGTTTGTTTCGTTTCTTGAGCTACTAAATTAACCCCTTGAAAGCCACAAAAGCTGAAGATACCCATCCCACAGGAATCTTAAGATCAATTTTGCTATATTATAATTTATCCTAGAATAATTATGACCGCCAAATGCAGCACACAGGTTTTTTTAGATCTTTCATTGGTCATGAGCTACTGACAGATTTTTGCTGTTCTTTGATGACTGCTTGAAGGCAATGAGACAGTATGTTGACAGAATTTCAGAAAAAGCCCTGTTCTTCTTCTGACATCCCCAAACTCATTTATCACTAGATATTTAGAGCTGTGAAAATTTTATGTTAAAAAAGATTTTTATATCAATTTCCTCATTTTACTTCTCACCTCATCCCATGTTAACCTGGTGGAGTTTCTTCTACCATCCTCTGCAAATACTTGTATTGGCTGCTGTCAGAGGTGTGCCTCTAGAGCAGGTTTGGTTTGGTGAAATTCCTATGTTTTTTTCTTGTGCCCCATGAAAGTTGTTCTTTTGCATTCATCACTTTTTAGCTGGATAAAAAAAGTAAAATCCTGTTACTTCAGAATAATGTTGGTTAGAACTAACAGCAGCCACTTAGAAACAAAGACATTTCCAGCAAACCAACAAGGACAAGCCAGCTAAAGGTTTCTCAGCAATATAGACAAAATTAGGTTTTGCAATGTAGCTGTTGAGCTACTGTACGCCTGAAGTCAGTCATGGTGGCTTTCAATACCTGGCTATGCTTTTGCTGGTCTTTGTGGTGTTGCAGATGTGCTGGTGCTGGGGGGTGGCTGTGGAAATTGTAGAGCCTGAAGGCACTGTCTCCTGCAGCAGCATGGAAAGACGTTGCCAGAAACTCCTGGCTGCAACCTCACAAGTTATGTCCTGCTTTAATATTGGTTGGTAACTAAGATGGCTCATACTCTGCAGAGTGGGCAAAGATAGTATGAAAATGCTCTAGGGACAAGAAATACAGATGCAGATGGGAGTCTCCTCCACAGGATGGTCCTCAGAGCAGTTAAGCAGAGGTGGGTAAGAGGTCATCTATCTTACATTATGGGAATATGGGAAGTTTTGAACCACCCATCAAATGCTAGCTCTGGGGAATGCCTTAAAAAGAATGTAGAGAAGGGAGAAAAACTTGATTAACCTGAAGAAAAAAAATTAAAGGGTTTTCTATCATTGCAAACAAGTTAATTTAGGCTGAAAGAAAACAGTATTTTCCCTGAGGACCTTACTTAATTTCTTTCTCAAACAGTCATAACGAAGTCAGAGATGGGAAATTTATACAATCTCTGAAATATCTGAAAACTCAGCTGGGACAGTGAAGATGCAGGTTCAGATTTTCTACAGCATATTCAGATTAAAGACTGGAACTCAACCCTCTTAGGACATAACTAAAAATATTTTTTATAGTATTTTTGTTACATTTTCCTCTAACCTCCAAATTACATTGCTCAGTTTTGTACAAAACAAAAGCCTGGAGGTTATTCCCTCACTCAATCTTTTTAAATAAAAAACTTGAGCCACCTTTAAAGGTTTGTTACATATATTTTAACCTGAAATCTATGAATTAAGCACTCTTCTCTTCTTTGAATTGCTGTAAATACTTTCTGTGCTTTTCTAGGTTCTAGGCATGTGCCAGTAAGTGGATTGTAAACAGCTGTAGTACTAAATACCTCAAGACAAACCCAATCCAGACAAAATATCCTCAAGGAGCATCTACTCACAAAATGTCACATCCATTGCTCTGTATCAAACGGGCTTGCCTGCATTCCTCTTACAGATGAACTAATTTCTTGCTGTTAAAGCCAATGCCAGATACTTCTACTTGCTCATGAAATGTAATGCTCATTTTCCTTCGCCCTTCGAAGTAAACAGAGTTTTCAGTATGAGCACTGTAACTTCCTTTTAAATAAAATTTCTGAAGGTTTTGCCAGTAAACAATTTAGAAATCAGGAAGACTTTTCAAATGTTTCTTACAGCATGAAGAAACTACACTGTAGGGCACAGCTGAAGATTTCCGAGACAAGGCAATACCGCTGATTTACCTCTTATCCACTCTTTCACATAAGGAGTATTTCAAAGGTACAAGGAGCAAAAAAGACCACAGTCTGTTTTGTTAGATCCTGGACAGGTTGGCCTGGCATCTGTCATTTATATACCTGACACTTGGTAGCTGTCAGGTAATTTTAAGTTTTTTTGTTTTAACTCCATTTGGAACCATTTTGGCCATCCATTAAATTAGTGGGGGCAAAGAGTAGTGGGATTTTTTTAAACTAATTCCCAAAGTATGAACACCTATCCCTCTTCTCTTCAAATAGACAAATAATTTAAGTTTTTTAGTACTCAGGACTTCAGAACAGAGCTCAAACTTCCAAGGCATCTAATTTGAAACTTTGTTGGCTTCGTGGTCCTGGGGATATGGTGCTAATTTCTCAGTGGCTGTTACAGCTTTTCTGCTTCTAGACTATTTTGGCACAAAGTTGTGATAAGGGGGAAAAAAAAAAGAGTGAACAAGTTATTAATCTGGAGGTTTTGTTCATAAAAACATTTGAACTGCTTCTATGTATTTAAAATTCTCAGAGAAAGCTTGTGTTGGTTCTTAGTCTAAATAGGTTAATTTTCCTTAAAAGATTCCTAGTCTAGCCTTTGTCTTAGTATTATGTTTTAGTGAATTAACTCAAGATTTTGTTAGTGCTCTGGGACAAAACAGAACATTGTAGCAAATATTGCAGGGAGTTATATGTTCAGGTCTTTAATATGCATTTTAGTGACATCATAATATTTTCCATTTGTGTTTTTAGTATTAATTTAGTTTTTCTGTGTACAGTTTATGCTTCAAATCTTTCCATTTATCTTTCCAGTTCCTCCACATGCTGATTGCACTGATTCTCTGTGGTTCTTCCAGGATATGTTGGCTATTCCCTTGGTAACACATTGTTTAATCCTTGACTAGTCTTGCTGCACTAAATCTAGGAGACTTTAGAGCCATGAATCTGAATGCTGATGTAAGACCCAGACAGTTCCATTTATATTAGGAGTGTGCACATTGCTAATGTTGGCTTTTTCTGTCTAGGCTAGGGCAGTTTGCACGTTACTCGTTCGGCTTCACAAATAAGCTTTAACAGACTGGAAAATAATAGGGCATACTATTTGTGACTGATTGTTGGGGGTATCACAGTGCTGAAACTGGACTGACTGTGAGAGGTATGGTCTAGCCGTTGAAGCTGAAGATTAGAGGTGGAGAGATCTGAATTTCCTTTGCCATACGTTTATGGTACGTCCTTAGTGAGAAGAGATGTTGTGAAGTTTAATTAAAAATATTCTTATATTTCCCCTAAAAATGCTCTGCTAGTGAAGTATTCAAAAGGGAAAAGTCTGTAAGTATGACAGCTCATAATATCCTTGCTGCAAATTCTTTAGTGGCTCTCCAGAAAAGAAAGATTTCTAATCTGCCAATTGTAATCAATAATATGGATATATTACAGTGCCTTGGTTGTCCTATCTGAAGTCCCAGTATATTTTTATTCTTACTTTTTCTCTGATGAGTTATTGACTTTTCAGTCTCAATTGCATCTAGTAAATGTTTGATACTAAAGCAGCACAAACAGCATTTAATTTTAAAAAAGCTTACATGGCTCTAATTTTTTAAAACCTAAATATTCCTGTAATCATTTTTTTTTGTCTGCATTTGTAGCAACAAGTTGCTATATCAAACATTATCAAAACCTATCGTGAGCTTTGGTGCCTTGTTTTGTTAACCAGCTTTGTTCAATAGCTGTCATTGTTACATGGAGATTGACATCAGAGTTAGATTGATCCCTTAAACAATTAACTAGCAGCTAGGTTCTTCCTTCTAAATGGAATATATCAGGCCACCAAGATAGTTCCAAATGTCGATCAAAAAGTCATCGATTTATTCACCAAAACAATAACATCACGGAAGAGTAATTTTTGCTAGCTGTCTTCTCTATAATGACTTACTAGACAACACAAAATGTGTTTGATTTAATGGCACTCTGAAGGCCAGATGTATTCTCCTGTCCCTTTATGAAAAACAATGCAGTTACTCTTGAATAGAGATTCTCCACTTGGGAGGGCATGCTCGTAATGCCACCCTTCATTTGAGATTCAATGACTGGCTGGGTTTTGAAAGGGAATGCATCTGGCAAGACCCACCCTAAGACACCGTGCCCACTCTAATGGCTGGGCTTGCACAGACTTCTCCTTTCACGACACCAGAGTGTTGTACCTCTTTCGTTGGAGCAATTCCACAACTCTGAGATAAGGAATAAGAGCTAAAGTTTTAATACAGTACAGAAGCTCTACAAATTTAAATAGATACAGCTATTTCTAGTAGATTTAGTTGGACAGAAATCTCTTCGTGTGCTCTTTATAATTCCTGAGGGAGCCATACTTGTAGTATTGATGGAAAGAAGTACTCACTGGTGTCCATTGCACAATGTATCTCTAAGTATTCTGTAAGTAGCTTATATAAATATTTGATTAAGTTATGCTTATCCTTAATAACTGGTGATTTGAGAACAGCCTGTAACGTTCTCTTATCTGTTGAGTTATAATTAAGACTTATTTTAAAATAATCGCGTGTATCACCACTTATCTGGGTGTTATATCTTGCTGATATGAATTTTAGATGCTTCAGTATTGTCATGTGAAAGGCTGCTTCCAGACCTACAGTTATGTCTGTGTAAATCAAAAATCTACTTATATTTATCAGAGGTAAGAATTCTAAATTTACCTAAAACTCATAGAAAAGCTTAGGTTGAAAAGAACTTCTGGAGCTCATCTAATCTATCCTCAGTGTAAGGAAATATCAGTGCAAACATACAATATCCTTTGCACTAAGTAAGGAAAGTTGCTTTTTTCTCTCAAACTGTGGACCTAAGTTTTTTCTATCCTTCAGCAGCTGATCAGAAGGTCAAAAAGTTTTGATACGCATTTTAGGTTTTGCATATATTTGCAACTCTTGCATGACTTCAGTTTCTATGAACAGTCATGCAGCCACTTTGCCTGCAATGAACATTCATTGAAAACATATGTCAGTCTCCAATTCTAATTTTCTGCATATGAATATTTGAACTGGAGACAAGATACAAAGCCCATTGTAATCACCCAGAAAGACACCAACTGACTTCAGTAGACTTTCTTTTATTGGTCTCTGGAAGTATTAGTTTAATTCTGCAGTCAGGGAAAAAAAGGTGTGTTGGGTTTTTTTTTTGGTTTTTTTTTTTTTTAAATCTGGATAATCATAGCTGTTTCAGAAATGTATAACATTCTCTGAAAGTAATTTGATATTTTATTGAACTCAAGAGCCAAAGATGTATTGTCTTGCATAGAAGAAAACCAGTGAAGTAAGAATTTTCTTAATACTTCACTGGCAGACCAGACCAACATTAGCAGCTATAATTTCGTTTAGAATGATTTATGCATGCAGAGGCTCAAGACCTGTTTTCTACACCCACAATGGTTCTTTTCTCCTTAATAAATATTATAATGTCCTTAGACTTTTTCTTTTGCATTAATGGTTTTTAATTGCAGATAATTTCCAAGAGTAGAGCTGCTTTCATTTCCTTGCCTTTTTCTGATTCTTCTTCAAATATGCTCAGATAATGTTATTGTATTAATTCTCACTGAAATTAAGAGTCTGCACTGTGAATGATACAGATCTTTTCAATAAGACATTGAGAATAATAGCCCACTGTCAACTGTTGGCAGGAAAATAACTGGAATTCGCTGTCCTCCAAAATGGTGGCTCCAGTCAGTCACCTGGGGTAATCATTAAAGCTCTCCTTCCAGTACTGCTGCTTCCAGCTGCACAGAATGAGTTCTCTGCAGTATCCTCGCGTGTGGACCAGGTGATGGGGCAAAGCTCTTTCAGTCAGTAACTTTGTACACTTACCTATTCTCTGTAAAAGTGAGAAATTAATTTCTTAAACATTGAGGGGAAACAATAGTCAGTTTGTTTGACCTGTTTTTTGATACTTGTCAAATTAACTGATGATCTACTTCTAGGTTAGTTTTTATGCTGGGGTAGGAGCAGACTAGGAGTGTTTAAAACTTTATAGACAAACAGCAATTAATTGTCATAAAATAAAGAAGCTGTGACCAATGCTAACTCTTTTCCCTGCAATGTTTCCTTTTTATTTAGTACAATAGATACTTCCCAGCTCTCTTGCCAGGGGTAAAATTGCTATGCCCATCATTTTCCATGTGGGATTAAATAATTTTCCTTCAAAGACTCATCATAATGTATGTAGAAATTTGTTGGCAAACTAGACAGATATGAAATGAATGTCCTCAGAACTCACTGGATTTTTTTTTCTTCTTCCTTTTCTTCCATAACCGAGTAGAAAAAAGAATCCTGGAAAACAAATACTGTTAGAAGTTTTCTACAAAAGGCAGGAAATGGTTTGGGTTTCTAGTTAGTAGATGATTGACTATATTTTTCATTAAAAGACTATTTTTTTTCTTGACAAATAATTATAGAAAATGTTTTACTTTCACCATTGCCAGCTGCCATGCACAGATTTCCATATAACTGCACTAATGTTAAAAGGATTTCTGGAGCAATTCCACCCAGGAATGGAAAACTAGAACAAACACTTATCTCCAAAGGGGTAAAAGTTCATAACTGGGAACAGCTAAAGCAGGATGAGGCCTTTGATGGGTTCGTTATCATGATGTTTTGGGTATATCAACATTTGTGGGCATCTTACATCATGCTAGTTAATTTGACAAGTTCAAAACTTTCTTAAGACATATGCTTCATATTTGGGGTGGAAACCTGAGCTTTTCACACCAAACAGCTTTCATATTCCTTCCTCAATAGATGAGGAGAAAAAAAAAAACCTTTTCTCTTTCCAATGCACACATTTATAAAGAAAAATGCTTTTATTTCAACTGCAGATGGAGGAGAAATGGATTTAAAAGCTTCCTGGGCTGGCTTGAACAGAAAAGCAGACCTCTTCATTAATTACTTAGTGTTTAAATAAATTCATATGCTTTTTAATGCGTTAACCTAATAGTTTACATTGTAAGAACTGAATCCTGAAAACATATTTCATCTTGAAAAATCCCCAAGAATGTTTTTTTTAATAATAGATTTGTCCATTAGCTTTTTATGTGATTCCACTATAAAAAAAAGCAAGTTGTAAGTCATCATGCAGTTAATAATTAGGCGAATGTATAGCACACTAACTTCTAAAATAAAATAGTATTCTGAAGTGGGTGTTGTTGACCAGTCTCCTCCATGTGCTATTTATGTTTGAGTCAGCTTGATGGGTGTTTCCACAGATTCCAAGAAGAGATGGGGGCAGAATTATGGTTTCTATAGCTTAGATTTGTTTACAGTGATGTTAACCAGTGCTTTCTAGCTTATTTTAGAAAAATATGGTATGTGGAAGTTCTGTGAATGTTCTCGTTACAAAATGTTTGCACACAAAGAACAGTCAAAACACATGAAGTTAGTGTTTCCAAGAATACAGCTCTCAAAGTGTAATCTGACAGAGATGTAGACTTTACAAAAGAATTTTTATAAGCATCCAATGGTACTGCATAAAGACAGAATTACAAGAAAGAGGTGCATTTTAGCCAGGCTTGAATGCTGGGCTGAAGCCTTAGAGTTTCTGATCTAATCACCTGGATTTTTTTTGGGTCCTTTCTAGTTTGCAAATCAAACCCAATCCCTCTGAAGCCCAACCAGTTTTCTCTCTTTCTAGTTATTTGACAACATCCCTTAGGAAGAAGTGTGACATATCTGTAGTATCACATGATGGGACAGACACTGAATTATCACTGTAGGTATGACCACTTCCTAGTTTTTTCTATTATTTCCC